>JAXCGZ010016481.1:15000-17948 GCA_037179515.1 Halocaridina rubra
TCATCCATGCCTGTACACCCTCCCTCCGTAGCTCAGTGGAAATATCGCCTGTCTCCAAACCAGGAGGTGAAGAGATCAATTCCTCACTATGACATTTATAGCTTTTTTGAGCTGTTTCTGGATAAATATGGAACAAGTTGTGACATTCCTTGTTTATCAATCCCTTGTTTGTCTACTCAGCAATCTCATTGAGTACATAAATAGGTTAGTGAGGACTATAGTGGAACAGAGTCCTCGTACCTCAGAACCCAATAAATGACCACTTTGGATTTTTTTTTATTTCCTTGCATAGGATCTGTGAATAATGCTTAAGTCATTATTGCTAATGAGTCACCTTGGAAAATGAATACATGATCATACTCGAAAGCGTAAGGTACTCCATTTTTTTGCAATCAAATTTCTCACATAAATACACACACATACTTATATAGGAATGTATATTTATTAAAAATATTCATTATTTTTCTATTTTTTTTCTATTTTTAACAACGAGAGCTCTAAAACGAAGGCCGCCGCCTCTCTCTCTCTCTCTCTCTCTCTCTCTCTCTCTCTCTCTCTCTCTCTCTCTCTCTCTCTGTGTGTGTGTGTGTGTGTGTGTGTGTGTGTGTGTGTGATTGTGGTGCAATGAGAACTCTGGATACGTCGACTTTGTGGGAACTAAGCTTCACCCACTTGTTTGGCAGCTTGACGCTATGTCCACTAAGCTACTGAAGTTATTGATGAGGTAGATAAAAAACTTGTTTTATAAAAATTATGATAATAATAATTATAATAATAATAATAATAATAACGGTATTATTATTATTATTATTATTATTATTATTATTATTATTATTATTATTATTATTATTATTATTATTATTGTTTTTGTTATCATTATTATTAGTATAATTATTATCATTATTATTATTATTATTATTATTATTATTATTACCATTTTTAATTAATCTTTTTACACTTTGAAGTGCATAATATCACAGGGACTTTGACTCTCTCTCTCTCTCTCTCTCTCTCTCTCTCTCTCTCTCTCTCTCTCTCTCTCTCTCTCTCTCTCTCTCTCTCTCTCTCTCTCTCTCTCTCTCTCTCTCTCTCTCTCTCTCTCTCTCTCTCTCTCTCTCTCGCTCTCTCTTTCTCAATTCTTCCTCCATTCATCCTCCTCCTCCTCCTTTCCTCATCTTCCATCATACTACTGACTCCCTCCCTCCCTCTCATTTTGATCTTAAACTGCCTCAATTGTCCTTCATTCCTTCTATTCTTCATTCCCTCTTTTCTTCTTCATTCCCTCTTGTCTTCTTCATTCCTTCTATTCTTCATTCCCTCTTTCTTCTCATTCCTTCTATTCTTCATTCCTCTTTTCTTCTTCATTCCTTCTATTCTTCATTCCCTCTTTTCTTCTTTATTCCGTCTATCTTCATTCCCTCTTTCTTCTTCATCCTTCTATTCTTCATTCCCTCTTTTCATCTTCATTCCTTCTATCTTCATTCCCTCTTTTCTTCTCATTCCTTCTATTCTTCATTCCCTCTTTTCTTCTTCATTCCTTCTATTATTCATTCCCTCTTCTTCTTCATTCCTTCTATTCTTCATTCCCTCTTTCTTCTTATTCCTTCTATTCTTCATCCCCTCTTTTCTTCTTTATTCCTTCTATTCTTCATTCCCTCTTTTCATCTTCATCCTTCTATTCTTCACTCCCTCTTTTCTTCTTTATTCTTCTATTCTCATTCCCTCTTTTCTCTCATTCCTTCTATTTTTCATTCCCTCTTTTCATCTTCATTCCTTCTATTCTTCATTCCCTCTTTTCTTCTTTATTCCTTCTATTCTTCATTCCCTCTTTTCATCTTCATTCTTCTATTCTTCATTCCCTCTTTTCTTCTTTATTCCTTCTATTCTTCATTCCTCTTTTCATCTTCATTCCTTTTATTCTTCATTCCTCTTTTCTTCCTTATTCCTTCTATTCTTCATTCCCTCTTTTCTTCTTCATTCCTTCTATTCTTCATTCCCTCTTTCTTCTTTATTCCTTCTATTCTTCATTCCCTCTTTCTTCTTTATTCCTTCTATTCTTCATTCCCTCTTTTCTTCTTTTCCTTCTATTCTTCATTCCCTCTTTTCATCTTCATTCCTTCTATTCTTCATTCCCTCTTTTCTTCTTTATTCCTTCTATTCTTCATTCCCTCTTTTCTTCTTCATTCCTTCTATTCTTCATTCCCTCTTTTCTTCTTTATTCCTTCTATTCTTCATTCCCTCTTTTCTTCTTTATTCCTTCTATTCTTCATTCCCTCTTTTCTTCTTCATTCCTTCTATTTTTCATTCCCTCTTTTCTTCGTTATTCCTTCTATTCTTCATTCCCTCTTTTCTTCGTTATTCCTTCTATTCTTCATGCCCTCTTTTCATCTTCATTCCTTCTATTCCTCATTCCCTCTTTTCTTCTTTATTCCTAATCCCTCCTTCCTTTAATTCCTCTCTTCCTCCTCCCTCATTCTCCTCCTTCTCTTCCACATATCTTCATAAATTCCTCCCTCTGCAACCAATAATATCTCCTCCCTCCCCCTTCTTTTACCTCTCCCTCACTCCCCTCCTCCTTCATTTCTCCCTGTCTCCCTTTCTTTATTCTTCGTCTCCCTCTAGTTTCATTTATTTTTGCCTACCCTCCCCCCTTCCGCCCTCTCCCTCGTTCTCTCTCTCTCTCTCACACACATCCAGAGTTTAAAATTGATTGCACTAGATAAGGTTTAAAACCCCCGAAAAATACCTTAAACACGGCTTAATAAACCTAGGAAATACCTTGTAAAAGTAGAAATAAACATTAGTAAGAGGTTGTAAAATGAATAATCCTAGATAAAGATAACTAGCCATAACAAATGCGTGTTCTAGAGCATCCCTCCCTCTCTGGCCATAAATATTCCCTCCCTCTCCCTTCTTCATAATTATCTTTCTCCCTCCTTCCTTCACAT
>JAXCGZ010016482.1:2500-10000 GCA_037179515.1 Halocaridina rubra
ACTTGAAGATAAGAATGCAGAGAATAATTCCTGAAAGTTCTTTATAACATACATGAGTAGATAAGTCTGTGGGAAATGGAAATGTGCCTATAATTGTATTAAATATGCATACACACTCGACAATATCTGGTCAAAAGAATACAGTATGAAATTTTCTTTAAATGCAAACATCAATTTGGCTAGGTGGTCCCTCTCACATCCTGTTAACAGGAGTTGAAGAAAAGGTAAAGATTTTAATTACATGGACCATACGGACAAGGACAGAGAAGTTAAGAATAATATATAAGTAATATACCTGCTATCGAAATCAAACATACTTGTTAGAAGCATAAGAACTTACTTCACGTGGTAGGTTAACTTAAACATAATACGGGGTCATCAATACAAGTATGAAAGCTTATCAAGACTCTAAGACAAGTAACTACTTCTCGAGTGTGAAAATCTTATAAAAACATAAATGCGTACAAAAGAATCCATACCCCAAGTTAATATTTTTCTTAAATAACTTCCTACTGAAACCTCTCCCCAAAAGCCGAGCATATAAAGCAAATCTAAAGATCATTTATAAACTTTTCCTTTTCAATGCATAACCAATTACACTTTTTTTACTATAACTTTAGAATAAGGAGCCGGTTGAATGTTCTGATTTTGTTAGTTGGTTTCCCAAATTGAAGTGGGGCAATAAACTTCAAAAATTCACTCCAATGCAAACCATTTATAAGGAAGGCAAGATCAATGTTAAAAAAAATACAGGGAGCATCGTGTTATTATCATATCTGTGTTAAGAGTGTATGCACAAGCCTGGAGAAGACCTGAAGACAGTGATGCCTTTCCTTACCCTATAACAGCAAATACGAAGATTTCTTGGGGGTCAAAGGGAATTTCAACTTTGAAGGAGGTTTTGAAGAGGGGGGTCAGAGTGTCTGTTCATAAAGGACACATAATCATTTCTTTCATTACTCTTAAAATCTCTAACAGTCGTAAATACAAGCAAACAAAGCAGTTGCACAGCAAAGAAATAAATTCAAAGAGTTAGAATGGCCGCTGCTTAACACCATATCATGATGGTTTTTACTCACCTAATAAAGCATGGAGGGAATATATGAACAGTATTCCGTTACTCTCAAAGATATCTCGTGGGAAGAACATGATATGAAAAATGCTTTGCTAGTCTAAGGCAAAAACAAAATGAAGGATAGCTATGCTCTACTCATCCTTGCCTTATCTATCAGCTGTTAAGTGGGAAGAAAACATTCTCAGGAAGGATTTCACCACCAGCTTTTTGTTCTCCAATCCCTTTTAGTCACTACCTATGACACAGAGGGACTGCAATGCCAATATTCTCCTTCCTCCAATAGAAGAATATCCCTTCTAGTCATCTTTTACAACACGTAAGGAAAGCCAGTGTAGAATGCTTTCTTTATCATCACCAAAGGATAATCGGATAATCCTTCGTAATTTTTTATAATATGCAAGGAATCTTAAGGCAGTATTCTTTTCTCTCCAAAAACAGAATATCCCTTTTCGTAACAATATATATATATATATATATATATATATATATATATATATATATATATATATATATATATATATATATATATATATATATATATATATATATATATATATATATATATATATATATATATATATATATATATATATATATATATATATATATATATATATATATATATATATATATATATGGGTAATATAAGGGTGGAAATTTTTCCCCCACTGTTGGGATAAATAATAATAATAATAATAATAATAATAATAATAATAATAATAATAATAATAATAATAATAATAATAATAATAATAATAATAATAATAAAAAAAAAATAAAATAATAATAATAATAATAATAATAATAATAATAATAATAATAATAATAATAATAATAATAATAAAAGTATGTATGAGATTTTACCTTCATCGTTAAACCATACGGCTAGCAGCCTGAACATCATGGCACCGCATACGGCTGCAAAGAAGCCGCGCCAATAGTTCCGGACAGCAAAATATACACTGGTTACTTCTATACTGAATAACACACCTGAAATACATACACGCAATTACTTTTCCACTGATGTATACACCAGGAGAGCATACACTTACTTATTTCTACACTGATTAATACACCTGGAGAATATACTTACTTAATACTACATTGCATAAAGCACCTACAAAGTATACAGATTATTCTTCACTGATTAATATAACTACAAAAGTACATTTATGTATTTACACAAGGACTAATACACACTGAAAATAAACATTAGTTATATCTATACACCTGAAGACCATACAAGTAATAACTTCAATGCTGAATCATACACCTGGAAAATATACACTAAAAAATATCTATATTAATTAACACACTTGAAAAATATGCACTTATATACTTCTTTACTGAATAAAACACTTGAAAAATAAACAGTCGTCCAGTAACTATACAGCATTCTACACCTGTAAAATATTTGCTTACCTCTGTAATGCATACATACAGCAAGGAAATATGACATTCCTTTAATAGTCCCCTAATGAAATTTAATTACAAATGCATTTAAATACACTACAAATAACAAAAATTACTACAGTGGATGTTGTTGATGGCCACTGATAACTTAGCAGGAAAAATGTCTCTAATAATATATTTTAAACATGTTACATAAGTATTTACATCTCTTAGATGACCCCTAATATCTCAGCAGGCAAAGTGAGCGTAGTCTATTCAAACAGACTAATAGTCATGTGTATGCAGAAGGATTTATACCTCAAAAGATGTAGGAGCTATAGTCTTATATTAAATAGGAAGACAGACAGATAGATGGATATATAAACTTACCGCCAATAGGTGCTGCGAACGAACAAGCCACACCCACTGCACACGCAGCTGCCAACATTTCCGAATTTCTGGACTCATTCTCATAAATTCCTTTAAATGATGTCACGGCTTTGGAGAGGAGGGTTGCCACAATACTAGCGATATGCACGAAAGGACCCTGGGATACAGAGTGAGAGAGATACAGGAATAAGCCAGAGGCATATTGGAAAAATTTGAATTAAATGCGAAAACAAGCCACAAGTAAGGTTGGGAAGAGAGAGTAAAAGTAATATAGACCTGAATAGAGAATATTCAATCCTAAGTTCGAAGAGTTAGCGGAGAGGTTCCTCTTTTCTTTCATACCTTCGGTGATACAACTGGAAACGCCTTAGTACACAGATTATATGTCCTATCTTCGACTCCCAATAAGGTGAAAAACATCCTTCAGCTTTTTACATACAATGATATGTTATTCGATCAATGTAAATTCTTTGATAGCACTGATATTAATTAATGCGAAAACAACTCAAAAGTTCTCTCTCTCTCTCTCTCTCTCTCTCTCTCTCTCTCTCTCTCTCTCTCTCTCTCTCTCTCTCTCTCTATATATATATATATATATATATATATATATATATATATATATATATATATATATATATATATATATATATATCGGTTCCGGTTTTACGTCACGGACTCCCTTATCAACCAAGGGCTAGGACGGTTGCCTTCTTGCGAAGGACTTGTTTTGGCAGATGTAATCCTTACGCTGAGTGCATGCCTTTGCTAACCTCAGACCGTGACGGGGTGCGAACCCTCGACCTGACACCTCAGAGTCGGAGACGCTACCGACTGAGCCACGGCGACTACATATATATATATATATATATATATATATATATATATATATATATATATATATATATATATATATATATATATATATATATATATATATATATATATAGTCTCGTCTCTAAGGTACTGTGTGAAGATTTGCAGCTCCAATCTACCTCTAGAATCTGGAACTCTCTTCCATCTCGTCTTTCCTAATTCTTATAACCTAGTTTCCTTAAAAAATCGGATCTATCGCCATCTCAGGGCCTAATCCGGCCATATATCTAGGTCCTCAGTATTTTGACTATTCTTTCAGTCTGTCCTTTTCCTTTGTATATCATTACCCCATTTCCGCCTATTCCATAAGCTTTTTCTTTTCTTCCGTCTCAATGTTTTCTTCGTGCCCGGGCCATTAATGATGAGGGCAGTTTTCTTGCCTTTCCAGGTGTAACACTCGTAATATATATATATATATATATATATATATATATATATATATATATATATATATATATATATATATATATATATATATATATATATATATATATATATATATATATATATATATATATATATAACTGTCTACAAACGGTAAACAGGAAACATAATACCTTAGTCGCTTATGAGTGTTTTTTGTCCTCACCTTCAGTTACCTATGAAGATGAGTATTCAGTACACTCGTATGAGGTCAGGTACTCCAATTTTTCCTATTTTCACTACGACTACATAGTCAAATAATAATTTTCAGTATTCAGTATATATATATATATATATATATATATATATATATATATATATATATATATATATATATATATATATATATATATATATATATATATATCGCGTGACCACCGTAGCCGAGTAGTAATGCTCACGACTTTGATTCGTCAGGTCGAGGGTTCGCGGCCCGCCATGGTCTGAGGTTCATGGGCAGTCACTAAGGGTAATGGTCACACTTGCCAAAACCAAACTCCTTCGCAGGAAGGCATCGTCCTAGCCTTTAGTAGAAAAGGGAGTCAGAGACGTAAAACCGATCTCACACACACACAGATATATATATATATATATATATATATATATATATATATATATATATATATATATATATATATATATATATATATATATATATATATATATATATATATTTATATATATATATATTCAGTGTCCAGTCGTTGATACCTCATGTACAAGGTTTTACACGACCATTTGTTATGGGGATAGTATGATAGTCATGCACTTTGCATTATTTTTTCTAGCTTCGTTTGTTATAGTGGATTGTTTTGACTTTAGAATAAACGAATCTTTAACTTCAGGAAGCAAACACTATTTGAAGGTATCATAAAAGGGCGATAATGATCAGAAGAAACGAGAACACCAACATGGTTTCCACCAAATGGCTCCATTTTTCCTGTAATCATATGGCTGGGAAGTAAAGAAAGGGAGATGCATGACGCCAAGTGTCTTGCTATAAAACTAAAGCCACATTTTTATGATTTTTATACATTTATATAACATTAATTACGTTATTTGAAAAAACTTAAGGATGTGAGTATTTGTTCTCCGCTAATAATTTTGCATCGGGATGTACTACTAATTTAAGACTTAAGAACTGTAGATAAATTTATTGTTGGTGGCTGAGAATTGCTATTACTAAAAATAACTTTATTTTCTCATCCTAAATTATTCCAAGATGTCATCAATATTAATAGGATTATCAATCTTATTTGCATGCTTAAAAATCAGATCCTTTTCGATTCCCCCCTTTATCCTCCCAAAAGGGAGTTATATTGTTATTATTAATAGAGGTAACAAGGCATAGTTTATGATATTATGTTTCATCCCTTAGGTGATATTTAAAATTGTTTTAGCCTTACTTTTCATTTCCTCATAATCTATACCATTGCTTTTCCAAACGACAAATATTTCCATGAGCAATACCATAGAAGGGTTTGCAGCATTCATCCCAGCCAGGCAATGCTTTACTCCGCCTTTTCAATTTAAATTGGCACATTTCCAAAGCATATCACAATACAATAATTAGACTTTTACACCCAATTTCAAAGAGTAACTTGTGAGTACTTGAGTTAATACTTGTCCTTTACATAATAGTGTATTATTATGACTGAAATTCAAGAGATTAGAAAATGCCGTTTGATAAGTCCAAACATTCTGGGGTGTCATCCTTGTCTTATCGCCACAGTAATTATATTTACTGTTTCGGTATTCTGGAGATGCAGTTATCATATTGGAATTCAAGTTCAGTTGAAATGACATTTGGAAATAAATATTTATAATAGCTTTTACCAGAGAGAGTTAAAACATTCAATATACTTGCATTACTTGATGCAGAATGTGGTCATGACACCTCGTGGCACTTACCATTTACTCAAATACACAGATCAATACATCTACAAAGAAAAAAAAAATCCTCAAACTACTTACCTCTTTACCAAGGGGCAGACCTGACCCTAATGTCGCCGTGAGACCTATGACCTTGGCTATTAAGGTCTTAAAGGTCAAATATTCTTTTAGGACGACCCCTCGTAATATAGTCTTCATCTCAGGTATACCGGAACCTTTGAAGTTAAAATAAAATAACTCTTAATAAAAAAATATTTTCGGTCTTCTAAACGTCTATTCATTTATTTATTTATTTACAGGAAAATGTTACGTGTGTAAATTTTTGCATAGCTATTAAAATTAACAATACAAGAAAGTAATATATATAATATATATATATATATATATATATATATATAATAATAATAATAATAATAATAATAATAATAATAATAATAATAATAATAATAATAATAATAATAACTTAAAAAAACTAAATTAGTGAAAGTAGCAATATGTAAATAGGAAGTAAAAATTATGATAAATCAGGAAAGAGGGACATCCAAATCCAAACTCTGGATGTGTCCTTAGAGCCGGCAATCCCTAAGAGATAGTATAGAATATCTCTTCTTTAATATCCACTGTGGATTAGCAATGTCTGAAGCCCAAACCCTGTTGCTCGTGCCTAAGTATTTTAATAATGCATAAATGTAGAGGAAATCTAGTACATTTAACTAAATAAATAACTTTATAAATAAAGTCATATAGACTCTAGGTATGCAAGACACAAAGTGAATGCAATTTCGTTCAGTGCAAGAATTGCTGATATCTGCAATAAACAAAAATGTGATATTTTGAGTAATACTTGAACTAAAATATACTGTATGAAAATTATACAGTCATGGCGAGTGTATACATACTTCTTCTTATGGATACCTTATGCATCCAGCGGTTCATTTACCCACTTGTCTACCTATAATTGTATTTTTCTAAACATATCTATCTATCTGTATGTCTATCTGTCCATCTATTTATCTATCTAAGTAACGACATAAATAAGTATATAAATGAATACGTAAGTACAATAAATTATACGTAATTACATCCTCCTCCCAAAGGTATGTAGGAAAAATAAGTATGCTTATCTATCTATCTATTAATCTATCTATATATCTATCTATCGGCATATATATATACAGCATATATATATATATATATATATATATATATATATATATATATATATATATATAGATAGATAGATAGATAGATAGATAGATAGATAGATAGATAGATAGATAGATAGATAGATAGAGATATATCGATTGATAGATAGATGGATATATCGACAGACAGATAGATAGATACACAGATTAGATATATAGACAGACAGATAGATAGACAGAGGGATAGATAGAAATATATATATATATATATATATATATATATATATATATATATATATATATATATAT
>JAXCGZ010016482.1:15000-17919 GCA_037179515.1 Halocaridina rubra
GAGTACACTTTAGGCAATAACCATAACCATATGTCACGTGCATCGTGAGAAAAAGCGCGGGAATAATCAAATTTGGCTTAAATTACTAATATCTCTCAAAGATGTGGAGTGGAATTAAAATTAAAAGTATATCATCTGCTAGTCCCTGTCACTGTGAGCAGCCTTACCTTTATTACACATGGCGATACCATAGTCCATGATGAACGATATTATCGCCATGACGATACCAAGGACCGCCAAAAAGACCCAATCTTCACCCACTCTAGCAAAGGTTGCTTGCCACACTGTGCCCAAAATCCTCAAACACTTGGTAGCTGCTTTGCCGCGATATGGGCGCAGACCTGGAAGGAGAAATAAAAGGTACACATAATAATGTACATACATGTTATGTAAACACTCTACATACATACTTCCATACGTATATACACCTATAATCAGAGCAGCAGAGTGTACAAAAGGGGTTAGAAATATAGACTTTCTTAAAGACAATGCATCCATCCATCCATACATACATACATACATACATATATACATACATACATACATATACACATACATACATACATATATACATACGTACATACATACATACATATATGCATGCATGCATGCATGCATGCATGCATCTATACATACATACGTACATACATCCATTAATACAAACAAACATACATACATACATACATACATAAAAAACTTACTTAGAATGAATTGAACAGAGGGTTAGAGTAAGACACTTAGTGTCTGAATGGAGAAGGGTTAGTAGTGGAGTCCCACAGGGTTCAGTTAAAGGGCCACTTTTGTTGCTTGCATAAGTAAATGACCTACCAGAGTCTGTAAATTCATTCATGAATAGGTTTGAAGATGATACAAAGATTGTGCAGAAAGTAAGAGACGAGAGCAATGATAGAGAACTTCAGGAAGACTTAATTAGTCTAAATGAGTGGTCATAAAAGTAGCTAATGAAATTCCATACTTCTAAATGTAAGGTAATGAGAATGGGTACAAGAGCGAGAAGGCCCAAGCTTGAATACTCAATAGCAGGAGCAGAACTTCAAAAGACAGAGAATGAGAGAGATCTAGGAGTAAACATACTGACAGATATGTCTCAGGAAATGCATATAAATGGCTTCGTAAGGGCTGCATATGCTTTCTTAGCAAATGTAAGGCTAGCCTTCAGGTATATGGACAAGGAAATGTACAGAAATATTTATGTAACCTATGAGAGGCCACATCTTGAATATGCAGCCTCCTTTTGGAATCTACACTTAAAAAAACATGTAGTTAAGCTGGAAAAAGTTTAGAGACATGAAACGAAACTGGTGCCAAAAACACGCAATGTCAATTATGATGAGAGGCTGGGGGAATTAAACTTATCATTACTCGAAGCTAGAAGAATGAAGGGGATATGGTGACGGTTTTTAAATTCCTTCATGGTTATGACATAGTGGATAGGGATCGATATTTTGATATGGCTGGCACTAGAACTAGAGGTCATAATTTAAAGCTCTGTAAGAAAACTTCTTTGCAGGATGGAAGGAAGTACTTTTTTTAGTGTATGAGTAGCTGGTGATTGAAATTCGCTTAGCCAGGAGGTAATTAATGCTAACTCAAAATGAGAACGACTAGGAGACGGGAAGTTACGAGCATGGGGATCTTTCCCGTAAGCACAATTAGGTAATTACATCCATCCATACATACATACATACATACATACATACATACATAGTTAGCTAGCTAGCTAACTAGCTAGCTAGCTAGATAGATAGATAGATAGATAGATAGATAGATAGATAGATAGATAGATAGATACTTGACGCTATAGTCAACGCGTTCTTTTCCATAGAGGATGGCAGACAAAACTAATCAATAAATGAGTCATTTAAAGATGCCGGTTCCGGGCTACTTACTGTATATTCCTGGAGAAGCATCCGATGGAAGGAACGCCTTGGAAAGAAACACTCGACGGTTGGGAAAAACGACACCTAATGAGAATTTAAACAGACGGAAGGAGCGACATGGATTGATAAAAATGAATAAATAAATAAATAAATAGCGGACAGAAGAAACAACAAGGAATGACGTCAAAATTGGACTGAAGAAGCAGTGAATGAAACATAATGGACGAAAGGAACTACATGGAATACGATAAATACTGGACAGAAGAAACAACATGAGACGAAACAAATAATGGCTGGAAGAAACAACGTGGAATGACACAAATATTGAATGATAAGAATAACTAATTCTTTGCAGTAGAAACAATATGATATTATACAGCCAAAGTACGGTAAAAACAACATGGAATACGACACCCAATGGACAGAGGGAACGAACAGGGAAAAAATAGTCGACTTACATAAGGAGGAACGTGGGAAACAACAATCATTTGAGGAAAGGAATGGTAAAGTATAAATCAGAAGACATACAATTAAATACAACCGTCGATTGAGCGGCTGTACGACAAGGAATATATATATATATATATATATATATATATATATATATATATATATATATATATATATATATATATATATATATATATATATATATATATATATATATATATATATTGGACAAAATGTCTGACATGGGTACGGGACAAAATAGGCGACATAAAATTAATATATATTCCACGGAAGAACAAAAGAACACTGAGCATAAGGAAAGAGGTAAAAGAGAACATTCAAGAAACGAAAGGAATGACACAAAGAAAAACAATCCAAAGGACGGAAAAGCAACAAAATGAAATGAAACTCTGAAGGGAATAAAAGGAACAAGATGGAAGGAAACAGTTTAATATTCTCTCTCTCTCTCTCTCTCTCTCTCTCTCTCTCTCTCTCTCTCTCTCTCTCTCTCTCTCTCTCTCTCTCTCTCTCTCTCTCTCTCTCTGCACGTGTGCTTTTTTTGCAGTAT
>JAXCGZ010016483.1:0-7500 GCA_037179515.1 Halocaridina rubra
CGTTTGCTATTTTGTTATTTTGTATATATATTGAGTTAAATGTAAAGTCTAAATCCCGTGATAACATATCTTGGTTAGCAAGTCAGTTTATCAGTTAGGAAGAATATATAACAGAAACAGGTGGGTGCCACCTCGAACACAAATTCGAATTTTCCTTCAGGTTTGACTTTTGTTTTTCTTTTTCTTTTTATACGTAAATTACCATGGTCAAGTTTTTAAGTTAAGATGTGTGTTACCAGAAAGGAGACAAACTGAGTCACTAAATAGCACTTATATGGAGATATAAAAATTCTGTGTGAAGGTAAATTAGAAGTTTTTCTCTTTTTTTTTTTTTTTTTTCCTCTTTCTCGTCTTCTTTCTATATTCTGTGAGAGGGAGAACATAAAAATGAAGCCATCTCTGTCCCAAACCTCTCCCACCCATGGGGCGGGAGAAGGGGTAGTCATCAGAGGACTTAAACAGAGAATCAAGAAGTTAGAGGAAATGGTTACAAGCCTTGATGATAAAATTCGGAATATGGATGGAGAAATGAAAGAGAATGAAACACTCAGAGAACAAATAAGATCTTTGGAGGAAGCAAATAAAGCACAAGGGCAGGAGAGAAAGGAACTAGAAAAAAGAATAAAGAAGCTGGAAGGGGAAAAGAGTCAACTAGAATCTAGAATTTCTAATCAAGAAGATAAAAACAAACAGCTAAATGACAACCTAAAGGAATTAGATGTTAGTTCACTGCTATCTTCTGAGAGAGACGAGATTGCTGCTTGGAATGTTCAGATTAAGGAAAACATTGAACAGTTCAGAAAAGAGTTCCAGGAGCTGAATATGGAAAATGATGCCATGAAAACGTCCTTTGCTGATGCACTAAAGGGGAATGTGGCAGTAAAAGAGGCTGTAAAGGTGGTGGCACTGGAAAACATACAAACAATTGACTATAAAGAGACAGTAATCGAAAAAATGAAAGACGTTGTGATGGAAAGGGCAAACCCACTCATCAGACAGGCACTTGATAAGGAGAAGACAGTGGTAATCTCAGGCATAAGTGAATCCCAGGAGCCAACATGGCAGGGGAGACTTGAAGAAAATAAAGCTAGGGTTGTAGACCTGATAAGAAAGCTTGGAGTAGTATGTGGTCCTGAGGATATTGTAAACATACACCAACTAGGTAAATATTCGAGGGAAGGAAAGCCGAGACCAACAAAAGTAACCTTTGAGAGAGGGGAGACATGTAGGGAAATATTGTTGAGAAAAAAAAGTCTAAAAGACCTTCAAGAATGCAAAGAAGTGTTCATTAGACGATACAGAACACAGGAAGAGATGGGAAAGATCAAAAACTTGTTGCAAGAGGCAAGAAGGTTAAATGATGAAAGAAATGAAGAAGAGAAGAAAAATTTTCGTTACGGAATACTTCCAGACAAAGGGGAGATAAAGAAGATAATGACAGAAGATCAGGGGATGGGGCCTCATTAAGATTGTTATACACAAATGCTGATGGATTAGCTGGTAAGGCAGTAGAATTAAAAGATAGGATTCACAACAGTAAGGCAGATATAGTAGCAATTACAGAGACTAAGTTGAGTGAGGACATAAACAGTGTCACAGTTTTTCCTAAGGGCTTCAGAATACTAAGGGTCGAAAGATCTGAGAGGACTGGTGGAGGGATAGCACTGCTCATAAGTGAGAGGATTCAAGTTGAAGAGATAAACTTGGCTATAGAAAGTGAGTTCAGGGAATTTCTTGTTGCTCGCATAAATACTGGGTCAGAGAGCATTATAATAACTGTTGTATACAACCCACCAAGGAACCAAAATAGGCTTGAAATTTATGAGGAAAGTCATATAGGTACGATTGAAGTCATAAACTCAGTTGTTAACATGGCGCGGGAGAAAAAATGTAGGATTTTGATTATGGGAGACTTTAATCATAAAGAGATAGATTGGATAAATCTTGACCCACACAGTGGTGAGGACTCCTTTGGGGCAAGATTCCTAGATTGCGTACAAGGGAATTTCCTACACCAACATGTAATGGAACCAACAAGAGCCAGGGGTGGGGATGAGCCATCACTACTTGATCTGGTGTTCACAGATAATGTGTTGGATATTGAAAATATTGAGTATGAACCACCAATTGGAAAGAGTGACCACTGTGTGTTGTTGATGGAGTATATCATTGAAGACATTCTTCCTGAGAGTAGAGGCACTGAGGACATGAGGAGGAACTATCAGAAAGGAGATTACATCAAAATGAATGAGCTTTTTGCAGTTATTGACTGGAGAACCTTATTTTACAACAAATCTGTACAAGAAATGTATGACATCTTTTGTGAGAAATATGGGAAGATTGTAGATTGCTGCATACCTGTCACCAAAGTAGGTGTAATTCATGCCAGAGAGAAATGGTTCGATAATGGGTGTAAAAGAGCTAAGGAGTGGAGAGACAAATGCTGGAAAAGGTATAGGAGGAGAAAAAACATAAATGCCTGGCAAACCTACAAAAGAGCAAGAAATGACTACCTAAGTAAAAGGAGAGAGGCAGAGAAAGATTATGAGAGGGACATCACCAGGAAGGCGAAAGAAAATCCCAAGCTTTTCCACAGCTTTATCAGAGGAAAACTGAAGGTAAAAGAACAGGTTTTAAGGCTAAAGAGAGCGGATGGAAGCATCACTGAGACGGACGAAGAGATCTGCAAAGAATTGAACAAGGAGTTTCAGTCAGTATTTACAGTAGAAAATACCCCACCCCCTCAGATTGCAGTGATAGAAGCTCAAGGGCCGGTATTAGAGAACATCAACCTTACAGCCACAGAGGTATGCAAAGCGCTGATGGATTTAGATGTTCATAAAGCTACAGGTCCTGATGACATATCCCCTCATGTGCTTAAAAAATGCGCAAGCACAATATCAGTGGCACTAAGTATCATATTTAAGGAGTCATTGGAGTCGGGGGAGATTCCAAGATGCTGGAAACAAGCAAATGTGATACCTATCTTCAAAAAGGGAAGGAGGGATACGGCTCTGAACTATAGACCAGTTTCCTTGACCAGCATAGTTTGCAAAGTTATGGAGAAACTACTAAGGAAACATATCTCTCTTCACTTGGAATCCTTCAACTTTTTGTCAGTGAGGCAACATGGCTTCAGAGAAGGAAGATCAACAGTAACAAACTTATTAGAATTTTATGATGAGGTAAGCCAAATCTTACAGGAAAGAGAGGGCTGGGCAGATTGCATATTCCTAGACTTCCAGAAAGCGTTTGACACTGTTCCACATGGGAGACTTATTAGGAAGCTGCAATCAATGGCTAGAATAGGTGGAAATGTCTTGGAATGGATAAAAACTTACTTAGAAGGAAGGGAACAGAGGGTTAGAGTAAGACACTCAGTGTCTGAATGGAGAAGAGTTAGTAGTGGAGTTCCACAGGGTTCAGTTTTAGGGCCACTTTTGTTCCTTGTATATGTAAATGACCTACCAGAGTCTGTAAATTCATTCATGAATATGTTTGCAGATGATGCAAAGATTGTGAAGAAAGTAAAAAACGAGAACAATGGTAGAGAACTTCAGGAGGATCTAAATAATCTGCATGAGTGGTCAGAAAAGTGGCTAATGAAATTCAATACCTCAAAATGTAAGGTAATGAGAATGGGTACAAGTGCAAGAAGGCCCAAGCTTGACTACTCGGTGGCTGGAGTACAACTTCAGGAGACAGAAAATGAGAGAGATCTAGGAATAAACATATTGGCAGATTTGTCTCCAGAAATACATATAAATGGCGTAGTAAGGGCAGCATATGCATTCTTATCAAATGTAAGGGTAGCCTTCAGGCACATGGACAAGGAAATGTTCAGAAATATTTATGTAACCTATGTGAGGCCAAAACTCGAATATGCAGCCCCCTTTTGGAATCCGCACTTGAAAAAGCACATAGCTAAGCTTGAAAAAGTTCAAAGACATGCCACAAAACCGGTGCCAGAAATACGCAATCTCGGTTATGATGAGAGGCTGAGGGAATTAGACTTGCCATCACTCGAAGCTAGAAGAGTAAGGGGGGATATGGTGACAGTCTTTAAATTCCTTCATGGTTATGATAGAGTGGATAGGGATCGATATTTCGATATGGCTGGCTCTAGAACTAGAGGTCATAGTTTGAAGCTTCGGAAGAAAACTTGTTTGCAGGATGTAAGGAAATACTTTTTCAGTGTAAGAGTAGTTGATAATTGGAATTCGCTAAGCGAGGAGGTAGTTAATGCTACCTCAATCCATAGTTTTAAGGACAGGTATGATAAGTATCACTAAGTCTAAAAATGGAACCGATCAGGAGACGGGAAGATACGAGCTTTGGGCTCTTTCCCGTAAACACAATTAGGTAATCACAATTAGGTAATCACACACACACACACACACAAGAGTGAGGGGGGATATGGTGACAGTCTTTAAATTCCTTCATGGTTATGATAGAGTGGATAGGGATCGATATTTTGATATGGCTGGCTCTAGAACTAGAGGTCATAGTTTGAAGCTTGGTAAGAAAACTTCTTTGCAGGATGTAAGGAAATACTTTTTCAGTGTAAGAGTAGTTGATAATTGGAATTGGCTAAGCGAGGAGGTAGTTAATGCTATCTCAATCCATAGTTTTAAGGACAGGTATGATAAGTATCACTAAGTCTAAAATGGAAGCGATGAGGAGACGGGAAGATACGAGCTTTGGGCTCTTTCCCGTAAACACAATTAGGTAATCACAATTAGGTAATCACATATGCACGCACGCACGCACACACACAGATATATATATATATATATATATATATATATATATATATATATATATATATATATATATATATATATATATATATATATATATATATATATATATGTATGTATGTATGTATGTATGTATGTATGTATGTATGTATGTATGTATGTGATTACCTAATTGATTACCTAATTGTGTTTACGGGAAAGAGCCCAAAGCTCGTATCTTCCCGTCTCCTGATCGGTTCCATTTTTAGACTTAGTGATACTTATCATACCTGTCCTTAAAACTATGGATTGAGATAGCATTAACTACCTCCTCGCTTAGCCAATTCCAATTATCAACTACTCTTACACTGAAAAAGTATTTCCTTACATCCTGCAAACAAGTTTTCTTCCGAAGCTTCAAACTATGACCTCTAGTTCTAGAGCCAGCCATATCGAAATATCGATCCCTATCCACTCTATCATAACCATGAAGGAATTTAAAGACTGTCACCATATCCCCCCTTACTCTTCTAGCTTCGAGTGATGGCAAGTCTAATTCCCTCAGCCTCTCATCATAACCGAGATTGCGTATTTCTGGCACCAGTTTCGTGGCATGTCTTTGAACTTTTTCAAGCTTAGCTATGTGCTTTTTCAAGTGCGGATTCCAAAAGGGGGCTGCATATTCGAGTTTTGGCCTCACATAGGTTACATAAATATTTCTGAACATTTCCTTGTCCATGTGCCTGAAGGCTACCCTTACATTTGATAAGAATGCATATGCTGCCCTTACTACGCCATTTATATGTATTTCTGGAGACAAATCTGTCAGTATGTTTACTCCTAGATCTCTCTCATTTTCTGTCTCTTGAAGTTGTACTCCAGCCACCGAGTAGTCAAGCTTGGGCCTTCTTGCACTTGTACCCATTCTCATTACCTTACATTTTGAGGTATTGAATTTCATTAGCCACTTTTCTGACCACTCATGCAGATTATTTAGATCCTCCTGAAGTTCTCTACCATTGTTCTCGTTTTTTACTTTCTTCACAATCTTTGCATCATCTGCAAACATATTCATGAATGAATTTACAGACTCTGGTAGGTCATTTAC
Source organism: Halocaridina rubra (assembly GCA_037179515.1). Lineage (NCBI taxonomy): Eukaryota > Metazoa > Arthropoda > Malacostraca > Decapoda > Atyidae > Halocaridina > Halocaridina rubra. Next base: position 5,848 of record JAXCGZ010016483.1, read on the forward strand.
ATATACATGTATGTATGTATGTATGTATGTATGTATGTATGTATGTATGTATGTATGTATGTATGTATGTATGTATGTATGTATGTATGTATGTATGTATGTATGTATGTATGTATGTATGTATGTATGTATGTATGTATGTATGTATGTATGTATGTATGTATGTATGTATGTATGTATGTATGTATGTATGTATGTATGTATGTATGTATGTATGTATGTATGTATGTATGTATGTATGTATGTATGTATGTATGTATGTATGTATGTATGTATGTATGTATGTATGTATGTATGTATGTATGTATGTATGTATGTATGTATGTATGTATGTATGTATGTATGTATGTATGTATGTATGTATGTATGTATGTATGTATGTATGTATGTATGTATGTATGTATGTATGTATGTATGTATGTATGTATGTATGTATGTATGTATGTATGTATGTATGTATGTATGTATGTATGTATGTATGTATGTATGTATGTATGTATGTATGTATGTATGTATGTATGTATGTATGTATGTATGTATGTATGTATGTATGTATGTATGTATGTATGTATATATATATATATATATATATATATATATATATATATATATATATAATATCTCTAAAATATATTACCAGTCATCTAACTTATATATATATATTTTTTTCTCATTTGCTAATACTGGTGTTGCACTCTCTAGTTTGCTTTAATCTAAAATCCCCCATCATTCCAATTGAATAAGAATTGCGAGTCTATAATTATGTTCAAAACAGGCTTTATAAACACTTTTTCAAGTAATGAAGATTTATAGCAAGAAATTTTACTGTACTTGGAAATAATAATAATAATAATAACAATAATAATAATAATAATAATAATAATAATAATAATAATAATAATAATAATAATAATAATAATAATAATAATAATAATAATAATAATAATAATGATAATAATAATAGTAATAATGATAATGAAAATAATTATTATCATTACAATTATAATGGCGTTTCTTAAATAATGCCATATTGACTAAACCTAGAAGGATGGATAGAAATTTAAAAAAGTGAGGCACAGGGGTTTCGATAGATCCTCCCGTGCTCACTTCCCATATAAAGTGTTTTGGGGATAGAAATCACTCATACACACGAACACACACACACACATACACACACACTGCTTTATCTGAGGAAAACTGAAGGTAAAAGAATAGGTTTTAAAGCTCAAGACAGGGGATGGAAGCATCACTGAGAAGGATGAAGTGATCTGCGAAAAATTGAACAAGGAGTTTCAGTCAGTATTTACAGTAGAAAATACCCCACCCCCTCAGATTGCAGAGATAAGAGCTCATGGGCCGGTATTAGAGAACATCATCTTTTCAGAGACAGAGGTAAGCAAAGCGATGATGAAATTAGATGCCCATAAAGCTACAAGTCCTGATGATATATCCCCTCATGTACTTAAGAAATGCGCTAAATCAATATCAGCGGTACTAAGTATCATATCTGTAAAGTCGCTGGAGTCAGGCGAGATCCAAGATACTAGAAACAAGCAAATGTGGTACCTATCTTCAAAAAGGGAAGGAGGGATACGGCTCTAACAATAGACCTGTTTCCTTGACTGGCATAGTTTGCATAGTCATGGAGAAACT
>JAXCGZ010016483.1:15000-17888 GCA_037179515.1 Halocaridina rubra
TCTAAATGCAAATGGCGGAAATAAGAGGTTTCAGCTGTATTATACTTTATTACATCTATTAACATTTTACTCTTTTTATAATTATATTTGCAACTTACTATTGATAATAGTTGGCGATAATATTAACGGGTTTTTGCAACAACAACAACAACAACAACAACAACAACAATAATAATAATAATAATAATAATAATAATAATAATAATAATAATAATAATAATAATAAAATTTTATTATTATTATTATTATTATTATTATTATTATTATTATTATTATTATTATTATTATTATTACTATCAAATTCCTTCACAGTGGATAGTAAACTATGGCATCCATATTCCTAAAAATAGAGTTCATTAAACAAGTTTTGCTCTATTTTTCAGGAACTTTCCACTCATCCAACGTGCCCTATATGTTTAGAAGATTTGAGGGTAGCCAGAACTACCCCTTGTGGACACGTGTATCACGCAGTGTGTCTAAGAAGATGTCTGGCAGTGTCTGCGCTTTGTCCGATGTGTAAGCAAGCTATAAAATAAATCAAAAACTGCAGCATTAGAATACGCCTTGATTTTACCTTATCATATATAAAAATAAAACAAAAATTGCAAGAGTTTTTTTCTCCTTTTGAATAATGCAAATGTTTTCAACTATTTTTTTTTTTTTTACACATCCTTGATTTTTTTTTCTATGTGGTTCCCAGATCAACTGTTAAGAATATGAGATGAAAATATGGGTATTCAAGTACAGGCCAAATGCTAAAAACAACACTTGAAAAAAAAAAATCAAGTAAATATTATTTTTGTCTGATTATTTTTATTTCATATCTTGAAAATAAAAAATAAAATCGGGAATCATAACATATTCTTCAAATATTGGATGGCAAATTAACGGTATACTAAAATATACATACACACACACACACACACACACACACACACACACACACACACACACACACACACACACACACACACACACACACACACACACACACACACACACACACACACACACACACACACACACACATATATATATATATATATATATATATATATATATATATATATATATATATATATATATATATATATGTAGTCACCGTGGCTCAAGCGGTGGCGTCCTCGACTTTGAAGTGTCAGGTCGAGGGTTCGCGCCTCGTCACGGTCTGAGGTTAGCAAGGGCATGCACTCAGGGTAACAATTACATTTGCCAAAACAAGTCCTTCGCAAGAGGGCAACCGTCCTAGCCCTTGGTTGAAAAGGGAGTCCGTGACGTGAAACCGGAATATATATATATATATATATATATATATATATATATATATATATATATATATATATATATATATATATATATATACACACACACACACACGACTTCAGTAAGCGAATTTTCTTCTATTTTATATGGAATCAATAAGCACAGACATGTGTAGTCAGCTTATACTGCTTACACAAAAGGTGTACAACACCAAAGATATACAACTATATAACTGACCTGAACCTTACACATTGCAAGTCACTTGGCATTTATCTTCCGTCACAATATGATTTGCATCAGCTGTGCATGGAAGTGAAACATTACTCGTACACTTCTTATTGACGTGATTTATTGAGAATTTCCAGATTTTATTGCTGCTTTATCGTAAATTGCTCTTCTGAAGTGGAAGATATATGCAAGCATTTACAAAAAGTTTGGATCTGCATCGAGGGAAATTTGGAAACAGCAGACAGCTCCTTCGTGAGCCATTGATCGTTCGGCAATCAGCATAAAACGTAACCGATCCTAAAGCCAGTCTTAATCTGTCCTTTAATACAGATTTTTGTATTTAAAAATAAAATTGGAAGACGTATCCATGTAGAGCATGATTTCTTGAAGCATTCTTCTTAACGTTTTAAAAACTTTTTTTTAAGGTTTCTTAGGAACAGCTTGCACTCGATTGCTATTGTTTTGATACGATAAATATAGTTAAAGTGTTACGATTTGTGTTTCAAATACTGCAAAATGGTTTGCTACTTTCCAAAAGCACATATGATCTTCAGAGGATAATATTATCGCACTGTATGAAGTATTTTAAACATACTGATCAGAGTCTTTGTCAACAGGACTATTGTTAATACAATGAAACTAACCATTTCTATAATAGAGACAAACTGCAGTTTTGCACAATTATGATTTTTATTCAAAATACATTAAAGTTCCACTAATACTTTCATGCAACTAATGAAACAAAACGACATTCCAGCGTAATAACATAAATATGAACTAAAAAGGTAAAATCTTTGATTCTCCCACTACGAAAAATGCATCATTATCAACAACTCTACAAGTTACGTTAATCACGAATTAATACAATTCCTATAGTAATCCACATATTTTTTTTAAATACAAAAAATCACACACAAATGCTCTCTCTCTCTCTCTCTCTCTCTCTCTCTCTCTCTCTCTCTCTCTCTTCTCTCTCTCTCTCTCTCTCTCTCTCTCTCTCTCTCTCTCTCTCCTCTCTCTCTCTCTCTCTCTCTCTCTCTCTCTCACACACACACACACACACACACACACATACACACACACACACACATACATACATATGCAAACACACAGTCTTTAAATTCCTTCATGGTTATGATAGAGTGGATAGGGATCGATATTTTGATATGGCTGGCTCTAGAACTAGAGGTCATAGTTTGAAGCTTCGTAAGAAAACTTCTTCGCAGGATGTAAGGAAATACTTTTTCAGTGTAAGAGTAGTTGATAATTGGAATTCGCTAAGCGAGGAGGTAGTTAATGCTATCTCAATCCATAGTTTTAAGGACAGGTATGATAAGTATCACTAAGTATAAAATGGAACCGATCAGGAGACGGGAAGATACGAGCTTTGGGCTCTT
>JAXCGZ010016484.1:0-2500 GCA_037179515.1 Halocaridina rubra
CACACTGACACACACGGACAATGGTCACTATCATAGAGTTCTTGAAAATTACATGAATCGTACGACTGGCAGCGAAGTCTTCCCAGGATTGCTTGTGGGATACCTTCAAACCACAACCATAAGTGATGTTTGGCTTTGCTTGGTTAGAGCTAGACGCCATATTGCCTCTTTTGCCCGACATTCTGCCTCTTGTTCTCCCTACCTGTAATGAAAAGTAGTTATTTTTGGTTTCTGTATTAACAAAGTTGTATATATATTAAGCTACCACAGCAGCCCGACGTGAATAAGGCTCATTTATCACGGACTTTGAGCTATGGCGTGGAGGCAATATGGTGGTGAGTGGCCAAAATTATATATTTAGAACGAGCTTCTTCACCTTTCTTTGCCCGTCTGTGACCTTGGGGTTGAAAGCATGGGTTGAGATGTGTAACAAAGAAGGCAAATTGGCTCGCTTACTCACACTCATGTTAGGGATACTTTGAATTGTTGTTGTTATTATTATTATTATTATTATTATTATTATTATTATTATTATTATTATATAATAATAATAATAATAATAATAATAATAATAATATTATTATTATTATTATTTGTATTATATAATAATAATAATAATAATAATAATAATAATAATAATAATAATAATAATAATATTATTATTATTAGTGGTAGTAGTAGTAGTAGTAGTAGTAGTAGTAGTATTAATAGCATACTAAGTATAAAGAAGAATTATAGATCCGTTCTTGCAATACCATAATTACGGCTTTAACAACGGAACAGTGATACATGATCATTACTGTACCATTTGGCGTACTGTCGCACGTACCCAAGTGGAATGCGTAGGGAGTTATTTATCACATATGCATTTGATCATGAAAATCAATAATTGCGCCTTTATTTAACTCCTATGCAAGTTAAGCCACCCTCCCACTCACCCGCCCTCCCCCCACCCAGTCCTCATACGCAGGCGACTGTAGGATTCTTTTGCCTCTCGCCTGTGCTTGTCTGTCTTGTAGTCACCGTGGCTCAAGCGGTAGCGTCCGCGACTCTGAGGCAGCTGGTCGAGGGTTCGCGCCCCGTCACGGACTGAGGTTAGTAAGGGCATACACTCAGGGTAACGATTACATCTGCCAAAACAAGTCCTTCGCAAGAAGGCAACAGTCCTAGCCCTTGGTTGAAAAGGGAGTCCGTGACGTAAAACCGGAACCTGTGCTTCTCTGTCTTATGGTTCGACAAACGTGTTCGACAACCAAATACCCCGTTCACACGTTCGAACATCACTTCAAACACTTCTGTCGAACCGCATTCGACGAACCGTTTGACCGTGTAAACCTCCCTTTATACATATTACGATAGCCGATTGGTTATCATACTCGACTACTGAGTAAAAGGCCCCACGATTGAGCCCACTTCAGGGCGTTAAGAAGGGCATCCAGCTGTATTCCTCAACCACACTGTATCCTCCTCCATCAAGGGAGAGTAATAATGACACATACAACATAAACACCCACAAGGCACTCAACACGATTGGTATAAAGTGGTTTTAAGCAGTTTTGTCTTAGAGAAGAAAGACAACCTTTGATATTAGTAGTAGGTACACATATGCACTGACACGAAGCGTGGAATGGCCAGCAGCTTATAGGCCGTTTTCATACCAAAGTGGCACGTCGCACGTGGCATGCCACGTGCGACGTGCCACTTTGGTGTGAAAGCGGCCTATAAGCTGCTGGCTATTCCACACTTCGTGTCAGTGCATATGTATACATACTACTAATATCAAAGGTATGCCACGTGCGACGTGCCACTTTGGTGTGCAAGGGGCCATATATTGTTGCAGCAGAATTAACGCCTTTTTTAAATAGATTCTTCCTTTATTCTGTCCCTTGCCTCTGCTTTTCATTACCGACCTTTGACCTTTATTAAACAATATAGATCAATTACAGTATTATAAGATGAATTTTAACGGGGATGAGCAAGGGAACTGGGAATCCCTCCTCTGTATTTTCTCTTCCCAAGGAGTCGGAGTAATATGCCTTGACTCAGCCATTCCCGTTATAAGGGGAAATGGCTTATGTATATAGATAACAAGGGCATGCACTCAGGGTAACGATTACATCTGCCATAACAGTCTTTCGCAAGAAGGCAACCGTCCTAGCCCTTGGTAGAAAAGGGAGTCCGTGACGTAAAACCGGAACACTATAGATAGACAAGTATCTACTTTGCAATTCTTATGCTATGCATTATCCCTAGGCCAAACATTTGTGGTGAAATAATAGAATTATGTAATAGAATATAGCCTAGCCCTTTTAGTCACCGTGGCTCAAGCGGTAGCGTCCACGACTCTGAGGCGTCAGGTCGAGGGTTCGCGCCCCGTCACGGTCTGAGGTTAGCAAAGGCATGCACTCAGGGTAACGATTACATCTGCCAAAACAAATCCTTCGCAAGAAGGCAACCGTCCTAGCCCTTGGTAGAAAAGGGAGTCCGTGACGTAAACCGA
>JAXCGZ010016484.1:10000-17856 GCA_037179515.1 Halocaridina rubra
GCCTTGATGATAAAATTCGGAATATGGATGGAGAAATGAAAGAGAATGAAACACTCAGAGAGCAAATAAGATCTTTGGAGGAAGCAAATAAAGCACAAGGGCAGGAGAGAAAGGAACTAGAAAAAAGAATAAAGAAGCTGGAAGGGGAAAAGAGTCAACTAGAATCTAGAATTTCTAAACAAGAAGATAAAAACAAACAGCTGAATGACAACCTAAAGGAATTAGATGTTAGTTCACTGCTCTCTTCTGAGAGAGACGAGATTGCTGCTTGGAATGTCCAGATTAAGGAAAACATTGAACAGTTCAGAAAAGAGTTCCAGGAGCTGAATATGGAAAATGATGCCATGAAAACGTCCTTTGCTGATGCACTAAAGGGGAATGTGGCAGTAAAAGAGGCTGTAAAGGTGGTGGCACTGGAAAACATACAAACAGTTGACTATAAAGAGACAGTAATCGAAAAAATGAAAGACGTTGTGATGGAAAGGGCAAACCCACTCATCAGACAGGCACTTGATAAGAGAAGACAGTGGTAATCTCAGGCATAAGGAATCCCAGGAGCCAACATGGCAGGGGAGACTTGAAGAAAATAAAGCTAGGGTTGTAGACCTGATAAGAAAGCTTGGAGTAGTATGTGGTCCTGAGGATATTGTAAACATACACCAACTAGGTAAATATTCGAGGGAAGGAAAGCCGAGACCAACAAAAGTAACCTTTGAGAGAGGGGAAACATGTAGGGAAATATTGTTGAGAAAAAAAAGTCTAAAAGACCTTCAAGAATTCAAAGAAGTGTTCATTAGACGATACAGAACACAGGAAGAGATGGGAAAGATCAAAAACTTGTTGCAAGAGGCAAGAAGGTTAAATGATGAAAGAAATGAAGAAGAGAAGAAAAATTTTCATTACAGAGTTCTTCCAGACAAAGGGGAGATAAAGAAGATAATGACAGAAGATCAGGGGATGGGGCCTCATTAAGATTGTTATACACAAATGCTGATGGATTAGCTGGTAAGGCAGTAGAATTAAAAGATAGGATTCACAACAGTAAGGCAGATATAGTAGCAATTACAGAGACTAAGTTGAGTGAGGACATAAACAGTGTCACAGTTTTTCCTAAGGGCTTCAGAATACTAAGGGTTGAAAGATCTGAGAGGACTGGTGGAGGGATAGCACTGCTCATAAGTGAGAGGATTCAAGTTGAAGAAATAAACTTGGCTATAGAAAGTGAGTTCAAGGAATTTCTTGTTGCTCGCATAAATACTGGGTCAGAGAGCATTATAATAACTGTTGTATACAACCCACCAAGGAACCAAAATAGGCTTGAAGTTTATGAGGAAAGTCATATAGGTACTATTGAAGTCATAGACTCAGTTGTTAACATGGCACGGGAAAAAAAATGTAGGATTTTGATTATGGGAGACTTTAATCATAAAGAGATAGACTGGATAAATCTTGATCCACACAGTGGTGAGGACTCATTCGGGGCAAGATTCCTAGATTGCGTACAAGGGAATTTCCTACACCAACATGTAATGGAACCAACAAGGGCCAGGGGTGGGGATGAGCCATCACTACTTGATCTAGTGTTCACAGATAATGTGTTGGATATTGAAAATATTGAGTATGAACCACCAATTGGAAAGAGTGACCACTGTGTGTTGTTGATGGAGTATATCATTGAAGATATTCTTCCTGAGAGTAGAGGCACTGAGGACATGAGGAGGAACTATCGGAAAGGAGATTACATCAAAATGAATGAGCTTTTTGCAGTTATTGACTGGAGAACCTTATTTTACAACAAATCTGTACAAGAAATGTATGACATCTTTTGTGAGAAATATGGGAAGATAGTAGATTGCTGCATACCTGTCACCAAAGTAGGTGTAATTCATGTCAGAGAGAAATGGTTCGATAATGGGTGTAAAAGAGCTAAGGAGTGGAGAGACAAATGCTGGAAAAGGTATAGGAGGAGAAAAAACATAAATGCCTGGCAAACCTACAAAAGAGCAAGAAATGACTACCTAAGTAAAAGGAGAGAGGCAGAGAGAGACTATGAGAGGGACATCACCAGGAAGGCTAAAGAAAATCCCAAGCTTTTCCACAGCTTTATCAGAGGAAAACTGAAGGTAAAAGAACAGGTTTTAAGGCTAAAGAGAGCGGATGGAAGCATCACTGAGACGGATGAAGAGATCTGCAAAGAATTGAACAAGGAGTTTCAGTCAGTATTTACAGTAGAAAATACCCCACCCCCTCAGATTGCAGTGATAGAAGCTCAAGGGCCGGTATTAGAGAACATCAACCTTACAGCCACAGAGGTATGCAAAGCGCTGATGGATTTAGATGTTCATAAAGCTACAGGTCCTGATGACATATCCCCTCATGTGCTTAAAAAATGCGCAAACACAATATCAGTGGCACTAAGTATCATATTTAAGGAGTCACTGGAGTCGGGGGAGATTCCAAGATGCTGGAAACAAGCAAATGTGATACCTATCTTCAAAAAGGGAAGGAGGGATACGGCTCTGAACTATAGACCAGTTTCCTTGACTAGCATAGTTTGCAAAGTTATGGAGAAACTACTAAGGAAACATATCTCTCTTCACTTGGAATCCTTCAACTTTTTGTCAGTGAGGCAACATGGCTTCAGAGAAGGTAGATCAACAGTAACAAACTTATTAGAATTTTATGATGAGGTAAGCCAAATCTTACAGGAAAGAGAGGGCTGGGCAGATTGCATATTCCTAGACTTCCAGAAAGCGTTTGACACTGTTCCACATGGGAGACTTATTAGGAAGCTGCAATCAATGGCTAGAATAGGTGGAAATGTTTTGGAATGGATAAAAACTTACTTAGAAGGAAGGGAACAGAGGGTTAGAGTAAGACACTCAGTGTCTGAATGGAGAAGAGTTAGTAGTGGAGTTCCACAGGGTTCAGTTTTAGGGCCACTTTTGTTCCTTGTATATGTAAATGACCTACCAGAGTCTGTAAATTCATTCATGAATATGTTTGCAGATGATGCAAAGATTGTGAAGAAAGTAAAAAACGAGAACAATGGTAGAGAACTTCAGGAGGATCTAAATAATCTGCATGAGTGGTCAGAAAAGTGGCTAATGAAATTCAATTCTTCAAAATGTAAGGTAATGAGAATGGGTACAAGTGCAAGAAGGCCCAAGCTTGACTACTCGGTGGCTGGAGTACAACTTCAAGAGACAGAAAATGAGAGAGATCTAGGAGTAAACATACTGGCAGATTTGTCTCCAGAAATACATATAAATGGCATAGTAAGGGCAGCATATGCATTCTTATCAAATGTAAGGGTAGCCTTCAGGCACATGGACAAGGAAATGTTCAGAAATATTTATGTAACCTATGTGAGGCCAAAACTCGAATATGCAGCCCCCTTTTGGAATCCGCACTTGAAAAAGCACATAGCTAAGCTTGAAAAAGTTCAAAGACATGCCACGAAACTGGTGCCAGAAATACGCAATCTCAGTTATGATGAGAGGCTGAGGGAATTAGACTTACCATCACTGGAAGCTAGAAGAGTGAGGGGGGATATGGTGGAAGTCTTTAAATTCCTTCAAAGTTATGATAGAGTGGATAGGGATCGATATTTTGATATGGCTGGCTCTAGAACTAGAGGTCATAGTTTGAAGCTTGGTAAGAAAACTTCTTTGCAGGATGTAAGGAAATACTTTTTCAGTGTAAGAGTAGTTGATAATTGGAATTGGCTAAGCGAGGAGGTAGTTAATGCTATCTCAATGGATAGTTTTAAGGACAGGTATGATAAGTATGACTAAGTATAAAATGGAACCGATGAGGAGACGGAAAGATACGAGCTTTGGGCTCTTTCCCGTAAACACAATTAGGTAATCATATATATATATATATATATATATATATATATATATATATATTGTGTGTGTGTGTGTGTGTGTGTGTGTGTGTGTGTGTGTGTGTGTGTGTGTGTGTGTGTGTGTGTGTGTGTGTGTGTGTGTGTTTATGTGTGTATGTGTGTGTGTGTGAATAAATTAGTCAATAAATTTATGTTTTATATAGCAATGAAAATGTTATTTTTCCACTCACAGTAAAAATCCTTCCAGTCAGCATTTTTTCTCATGTTCATATGGGGTCGTTGTTTCTCATTAGTCACTTGGAGGTGCACGCGCATACGCGCACTCGCACACAAGTGTGTACCTGTGTAATTTGTGGTTTAATTAATATCTAATAGTAACCGTGGCTCAAGCGGTAGCGTCCGCGACACTGAGGCGTCAGGTCGGGGGTTCACGCCCCGTCACGGTCTGAGGTTAGCAAGGGCATGCACTCAGGGTAACGATTACATTTGCCAAAACAAGTCCTTCGCAAGAAGGCAATCGTCCTAACCCTTAGTAGAAAAGGGAGTCCGTGACGTAAAACCGGAACAACATTCAGCAATAGATGCAAGACGCCAATTCTGGTTATGTTAGGTAAAGTTAGTTTAGGTTAGCTAAGGTTAACCTTTCTTAACTGAGCCATAACTTCTGTACGCAGTTGCCTCATCTGGAATTGAGGTACCTCAGGTGCCAATTCTGAGACTGATCCACAAAATGTAATGCGAAACCTTCCTGCTATTAAATGGAACCTCATGAATATTTTTTTTCCTTTTTTTTGTTTATATATGTTTGTGTATTTATTTATGTACTTGTCTTGTGTATTTATGCGAATGTTTAGTGTTTGGAATATTTTTATCTTTAATTACTTCCTTTTTTCGGTTTTACGTCACGGACTCCATTTTGAACCAAGGGCTAGGACGGTTGCCTTCTTGCGAAGGACTTGTTTTGTCAGATGTAATCGTTACCCTGAGTGCATGCCCTTGCTAACCTCAGACCGTGACGGGGCGCGAACCCTCGACCTGACGCCTCAGAGTCGCGGACGCTACCGTTTGAGCCACGGTGACTACCTTTAATTACTTATATATATTTCATTATTATTTCGTTTATATTTATTTGTTTATATATATATATATATATATATATATATATATATATATATATATATATATATATATATATATATATATATATATATATATATATATATATATATATATATATATACGTAATTATCTAATTATGCATCACACTTGACACATAATCTATTATCGATTTTTGGGGTCTTTGATATTTTATGGAATCAATCGCAGAATAGGCACTCGATTAACCTCTACCTCAGATGAAACACTTGCATTTAAATTTATAATTGGGTTTAGGTAGGTTTGCCCATCCTTACCTAACCTAACTTAACCTGTTTAAATATATTAGTGATTATAACTTTCTGGAGTTCAGCCTCACTCCCAAAGTAGGCACCTGCCTCTTGCTTCAATCCCAGATTAAGCACCGACAAATGACATGAGGCTCATGTTCTGTGACTGATCCTTTAATGGGTAGTTTTCCCGTTTGAGCTTTTAAGTATACAGTTGGTGCCATCAGAGGCATGTCATTTTTCCCATCTGAGCTTTCATAATGCCGTTAATGCCATCAAAGGCATGTCATTTTTCCCAGCTGAGCTTTAATTATGCAGTTGGTGCCATCAAAGGCGTGCCCCTTTTCCCACCTGAGCTTTAATAATGCAGTTGGTGCCATCAAGGTCGTGCCATTTTTTCTCATTGAGCTTTAATAATGCAGTTAGTGCCATCAAAGGTGTGACATTTTTTCTCATTGAGCTTTAATAATGCAGTTGGTGCCATCAAAGGTGTGCCATTTTTTCTATTTGAGCTTTAATAATGCAGTTGGTGCCATCAAAGGTGTGCCATTTTTTCTCATTGAGCTTTAATAATGCAGTTGGTGCCATCAAAGGTGTACCATTTTTTCTCATTGAGCTTTAATAATGCAGTTGGTGCCATCAAAGGTGTGCCATGTTTTCTCACTGAGCTTTAATAATGCAGTTGGTGCCATCAAAGGTGTGCCATTTTTTCTCATTGAGCTTTAATAATGCAGTTGGTGGCATCAAAGGCGTGCCCCTTTTTCCACCTGAGCTTCAATAATGCAGTTGGTGCCATCAAGGTCGTGCCATTTTTTCTCATTGAGCTTTAATAATGCAGTTAGTGCCATCAAAGGTGTGCCATTTTTTCTCATTGAGCTTTAATAATGCAGTTGGTGCCATCAAAGGTGTGCCATTTTTTCTCATTGAGCTTTAATAATGCAGTTGGTGCCATCAAAGGTGTGCCATTTTTTCTCATTGAGCTTTAATATTGCAGTTGGTGCCATCAAAGGTGTGCCATTTTTTCTCATTGAGCTTTAATAATGCAGTTGGTGCCATCAAAGGTGTGCCATTTTTTCTCATTGAGCTTTAATAATGCAGTTGGTGCCATCAAAGGTGTGCCATTTTTTCTCATTGAGCTTTAATAATGCAGTTGGTGCCATCAAAGGTGTACCATTTTTTCTCATTGAGCTTTAATAATGCAGTTGGTGCCATCAAAGGTGTGCCATTTTTTCTCATTGAGCTTTAATAATGCAGTTGGTGCCATCAAAGGTGTGCCATTTTTTCTCATTGAGCTTTAATAATGCAGTTGGTGCCATCAAAGGTGTGCCATTTTTTCTCATTGAGCTTTAATAATGCAGTTGGTGCCATCAAAGGTGTACCATTTTTTCTCATTGAGCTTTAATAATGCAGTTGGTGCCATCAAAGGTGTGCCATTTTTTCTCATTGAGCTTTAATAATGCAGTTGGTGCCATCAAAGGTGTACCATTTTTTCTCATTGAGCTTTAATAATGCAGTTGGTGCCATCAAAGGTGTGCCATTTTTTCTCATTGAGCTTTAGTAATGCAGTTGGTGCCATCAAAGGTGTGCCATTTTTTCTCATTGAGCTTTATTAATGCAGTTGGTGCCATCAAAGGTATGCCATTTTTTCTCAATGAGCTCTAATAATGCAGTTGGTGCCATCAAAGGTGTGCCATTTTTTCTCATTGAGCTTTAATAATGCAGTTGGTGCCATCAAAGGTGTACCATTTTTTCTCATTGAGCTTTAATAATGCAGTTGGTGCCATCAAAGGTGTGCCATTTTTTCTCATTGATCTTTAATCATGTAGTTGGTGCCATCAAGGGCGTGCAATTTTTTCCCACCTGATCTTTAATAATGCAGATGATACCATCAAAGGCATGTCATGTTTCCACCCTGAGCTTTAAGAATACAGTTTGTGCTATCACGGTCATGCCATTTTCCCCACATGATCTTTAATTATGCAATCAGTGCTATCAAAGGTGTGCCAGTTTTCTTTGGTATATTCATTATACTTAACGAGTTGACAGAGATTAGGATCGACAGACAATAATAATAATAATAATAATAATAATAATAATAATAATAATAATAATAATAATAATAATAATAATAATAAACCTTTATTTCCAATATACAATGAGTATTCGTAAGCCGGGGCAAGCCTCAAACCCCCACTGTGGTGCCCAGCCACAGCAGTAACCTGCCAGTAAACAGCTTAAACTCTCGGTTTGGACGGGAACCGATCTCTCGACCTCGTGAACGCGAGGCCAGGGCGTTACCACTGTACTAGCCAGAGACGTCACTACTGTCCTTTCCCCATCCTCGACATGACACTGAAAAATCACATTTTATTTGGCCTCATCATGAGGTGGATTTGAACATTAACTTCACGCCTTAATAGCTCGGTGGATAGAGAACCTGGCTCCTCTCCCTGATGTTCCGGTTTTACGTAACGGACTCCCTTTTCTACCAAGTGCCAGGAAAGTTGCCTTCTTGCGAAGGACTTTCTATTGGCAGGTGTAATCGTTTCCCTGAGTGAATGCCCTTGCTAACCTCAGACCGTGACGGGGCGCGAACCCTCGACGTGGAAATTAGAGTA
>JAXCGZ010016485.1:0-5000 GCA_037179515.1 Halocaridina rubra
GCGTACGCCACCACTGACGTATGGCTTTTGGCTATTCCGCCGCAAGCCACCGCTGACGTATGAGTTTTAGACTTCCACTTGAACTCACACTTTATAAGATGACTGGGTTACTGACGTAGGGCTTTTCCTCCTACGTTTATAGTTACTTATAATTATGGTAGCGTGGTCACAAGTTAATAAATGCTAGTACCTGAAGGGTGCAAGGTAAGAATGGACAATTAAGGTAACGTGGTCACAAGGCAAGAATGGACAAGCAGTAGTTCCTTTACTTATATTTATTCTAGAGTACAACACAACCGATGACGCCTCAAATGCCCCCACCCTATGACTTTCACAATCTATGATCTATTCGTGCCCCTGGCAATATCTAACTAAGTGTCTCTGCCCTGGGTGGCTCTTTAAATACCCCCAGGGGCAGGGCGTGGCTTAACATCCAATTCTCCAATGAAATCAGTCAGATCTAGTCCAGCAAATCAGAGCCAGGTTCAAAGTGGAATCCCTCCTACTTCCGGGGGAGGAGTTATTAGGCATTTCTCCTGGGCGTGTACCTGCGTACGAAACACAAGTTTATGTATGTTGTGGTTTAGGAAATGGCTAACTTCCTGTCCTTTCTCGCCCTTCTCGATGCCAGGTCCATAAGTCTCACGGTTCCGGTCATATATTTCCTTGGCACTTTCTACAAACATTGTAATAAAATATCCGTGCCCTCGACCAACCGTTTCCGCTCAAGATCTGTTACAAGTTTCAGACTCTGGCTTCAGCATGGCGGAAGTCATACGACATGATTACCTAATTGTGTTTACGGGAAAGAGCCCAAAGCTCGTATTTTCCCGTCTCCTGATCGGTTCCATTTTTAGACTTAGTGATACTTATCGTACCTGTCCTTAAAACTATGGATTGAGATAGCATTAACTACCTCCTCGCTTAGCGAATTCCAATTATCAACTACTCTTACACTGAAAGAGTATTTCCTTACATCCTGCAAACAAGTTTTCTTACGAAGCTTCAAACTATGACCTCTAGTTCTAGAGCTAGCCATATCAAAATATCGATCCCTATCCACTCTATCATAACTGTGAAGGAACCCCTCAAACTTCTAGCTTCGAGTGATGGTATGTCTAAGTCCCTCAGCCTCTCATCATAACTGAGACTGCGTATTTCTGGCACCAGTTTCGTGGCATGTCTTTGAACTTTTTCAAAGTGCGGATTCCAAAAGGGGGCTGCATATTCAAGTTTTGGCCTCACATAGGCTACATAAATATTTCTGAACATTTCCTTGTCCATGTGCCTGAAGACTACCCTTACATTTGATAAGAAAGCATATGCTTCCCTTAACATGCCATCTATATGCACTTCTGGAGACAAATCTGCCAGTATGTTTACTCCTAGATCGCTCTCATTTTCTTTCTCTTGAAGTTGTACTCCTGCCACCGGGTAGTCAAGCTTGGGCTTCTTACACTTGTACCCATTCTCATTACCTTACATTTTGAAGTATTAAATTTCATTAGCCACTTTTCTGACCACTCGTGGAGACTATTTAGATCTTCCTGAATTTCTCAATCATTGTTCTCGTGTCTTACTTTCTTCACGATCTTTGCATCATCTGCAAACATATTCATGATTGAATTTACAGACTCTGGTAGGTCATTTACATATACAAGGAAGAAAAGTGGCCCTAAAACAGAACCCTATGGAACTCCACTACTAACTCTTCTCCATTCAGACACTGAGTGTCTTACTCTAACCCTCTATTCCCCTCCTTCTAAGTAAGATTTTATCCATTCCAAAACATTTCCACCTACTGTAGCCATTGCTTGCAACTTCTTAATAAGTCTCCCGTGTGGGACAGTGTCAAATGTTTTCTGGAAGTCTAGGTATATGCAATCTTCCCAGCCCTCTCTTTCCTTTAAGATTCGGCTTACCTCATCATAAAATTCTAATAAGTTTGTTACTGTTGATCTACCTTCTCTGAAGCCATGTTGTCTCACTGACAAAATGTTTAAGGATTCCGAGTGTGTATATATATATATATATATATATATATATATATATATATATATATATATATATATATATATATATATATATATATATATATATATATATGTGTGTGTGTGTGTGTGTGTGTGTGTGTGTGTGTGTGTGTGTGTGTGTGTGTGTGTGTGTGTGTGTGATTACCTAATTGTGATTACCTAATTGTGTTTACGGGAAAGAGCCCAAAGCTCGTATTTTCCCGTCTCCTGATCGGTTCCATTTTTAGACTTAGTGATACTTATCGTACCTGTCCTTAAAACTATGGATTGAGATAGCATTAACTACCTCCTCGCTTAGCGAATTCCAATTATCAACTACTCTTACACTGAAAGAGTATTTCCTTACATCCTGCAAACAAGTTTTCTTACGAAGCTTCAAACTATGACCTCTAGTTCTAGAGCCAGCCATATCGAAATATCGATCCCTATCCACTCTATCATAACCATGAAGGAATTTAAAGACTGTCACCATATCCCCCCTTACTCTTCTAGCTTCGAGTGATGGCAAGTCTAATTCCCTCAGCCTCTCATCATAACCGAGATTGCGTATTTCTGGCACCAGTTTCGTGGCATGTCTTTGAACTTTTTCAAGCTTAGCTATGTGCTTTTTCAAGTGCGGATTCCAAAAGGGGGCTGCATATTCGAGTTTTGGCCTCACATAGGTTACATAAATATTTCTGAACATTTCCTTGTCCATGTGCCTGAAGGCTACCCTTACATTTGATAAGAATGCATATGCTGCCCTTACTACGCCATTTATATGTATTTCTGGAGACAAATCTGCCAGTATGTTTACTCCTAGATCTCTCTCATTTTCTGTCTCTTGAAGTTGTACTCCAGCCACCGAGTAGTCAAGCTTGGGCCTTCTTGCACTTGTACCCATTCTCATTACCTTACATTTTGAGGTATTGAATTTCATTAGCCACTTTTCTGACCACTCATGCAGATTATTTAGATCCTCCTGAAGTTCTCTACCATTGTTCTCGTTTTTTACTTTCTTCACAATCTTTGCATCATCTGCAAACATATTCATGAATGAATTTACACACTCTGGTAGGTCATTTACATATACAAGGAACAAAAGTGGCCCTAAAACTGAACCCTGTGGAACTCCACTACTTACTATTCTCCATTCAGACACTGAGTGTCTTACTCTAACCCTCTGTTCCCTTCCTTCTAAGTAAGTTTTTATCCATTCCAAGACATTTCCACCTATTCTAGCCATTGATTGCAGCTTCCTAATAAGTCTCCCATGTGGAACAGTGTCAAACGCTTTCTGGAAGTCTAGGAATATGCAATCTGCCCAGCCCTCTCTTTCCTGTAAGATTTGGCTTACCTCATCATAAAATTCTAATAAGTTTGTTACTGTTGATCTTCCATCTCTGAAGCCATGTTGCCTCACTGACAAAAAGTTGAAGGATTCCAAGTGAAGAGAGATGTTTCCTTAGTAGTTTCTCCATAAGTTTGCAAACTATGCTGGTCAAGGAAACTGGTCTATAGTTCAGAGCAGTATCCCTCCTTCCCTTTTTGAAGATAGGTATCACATTTGCTTGTTTCCAGCATCTTGGAATCTCCCCCGACTCCAGTGACTCCTTAAATATGATACTTAGTGCCACTGATATTGTGTTTGCGCATTTTTTAAGCACATGAGGGGATATGTCATCAGGACCTGTAGCTTTATGAACATCTAAATCCATCAGCGCTTTGCATACCTCTGTGGCTGTAAGGTTGATGTTCTCTAATACCGGCCCTTGAGCTTCTATCACTGCAATCTGAGGGGGTGGGGTATTTTCTACTGTAAATACTGACTGAAACTTCTTGTTCAATTCTTTGCAGATCTCTTCGTCCGTCTCAGTGATGCTTCCATCCGCTCTCTTTAGTCTTAAAACCTGTTCTTTTACCTTCAGTTTTCCTCTGATAAAGCTGTGGAAAAGCTTGGGATTTTCTTTAGCCTTCCTGGTGATGTCCCTCTCATAATCTCTCTCTGCCTCTCTCCTTTTACTTAGGTAGTCATTTCTTGCTCTTTTGTAGGTTTGCCAGGCATTTATGTTTTTTCTCCTCCTATACCTTTTCCAGCATTTGTCTCTCCACTCCTTAGCTCTTTTACACCCATTATCGAACCATTTCTCTCTGGCATGAATTACACCTACTTTGGTGACAGGTATGCAGCAATCTACTATCTTCCCATATTTCTCACAAAAGATGTCATACATTTCTTGTACAGATTTGTTGTAAAATAAGGTTCTCCAGTCAATAACTGCAAAAAGCTCATTCATTTTGATGTAATCTCCTTTCGGATAGTTCCTCCTCATGTCCTCAGTGCCTCTACTCTCAGGAAGAATGTCTTCAATGATATACTCCATCAACAACACACAGTGGTCACTCTTTCCAATTGGTGGTTCATACTCAATATTTTCAATATCCAACACATTATCTGTGAACACTAGATCAATTAGTGATGGCTCATCCCCACCCCTGGCTCTTGTTGGTTCCATTACATGTTGGTGTAGGAAATTCCCTTGTACGCAATCTAGGAATCTTGCCCCAAATGAGTCCTCACCACTGTGTGGGTCAAGATTTATCCAATTTATCTCTTTATGATTAAAGTCTCTCATAATCAAAATCCTACATTTTTTCTCCCGCGCCATGTTAACAACTGAGTTTATGACTTCAATAGTACCTATATGACTTTCCTCATAAATTTCAAGCCTATTTTGGTTCCTTAGTGGGTTGTATACAACAGTTATTATAATGCTCTCTGACCCAGTATTTATGCGAGCAACAAGAAATTCCCTGAACTCACTTTCTATAGCCAAGTTTATTTCTTCAACTTGAATCCTCTCACTTATGAGCAGTGCTATCCCTCCACCAGTCCTCTCAGATCTTTCGACCCTTAGTATTCTGAAGCCCTTAGGAAAAACTGTGACACTGTTTATGTCCTCACTCAACTTAGTCTCTGTAATTGCT
>JAXCGZ010016485.1:7500-15000 GCA_037179515.1 Halocaridina rubra
GTGTGTTTACCTAATTGCACTCACGGGAAAGAACCCTATGGTCGTCATTTTCTTTCTCCTGGTCGGCTTTTCAGCTTCTTTATCGAATTCCAGTCATTAACTGGTCTTACACATAAAAATACTTCCTTACATTCGGCCATGGAATTTTCTTACTATGCTTCCAACCATAATCACTAGAGTCACCCGTATCAAAACATGAAGAGTTTTAAAAACCGTTACCATGTCTCCTTCTTTCTTATAGGTTCGAGTGATGATAAGTATTTGAAGTATCTCAGGATTATTTTTTTTTCAGATTGAATTCCAGAAGGATGCAGCATATTGAAGCTTAGGCCTCACATAAGTCATGTAAATATTTCTCAAAATTTCTTTTTCCATATGCTAAGAAAGCATATGCTACGTCACCATACCATTTATATGCATTTCTTACGACATATCTGCCAATACATATCCTCCTAGATCTCTTTTGTCCACAGGTTCTTAAAGTTTCTCGGCTCTTATTGAGTACCTAAACATGGGCCGTCTTGTACTCTTCACCTCTCTCATTACTTTGCATATTGATTTCCTAAATCTCATTAGCCACTTGTCTGATCACTCAAGCGGACTATTAGGTCTTCCAGAAGTTCTCTACCTTTATCCTCGTCTACAACTGCATTCACAATCTTTCCATATCTTCAGACATATTTAAGAATGCTTTTACTGACTCCAACAAGTGGTTACATAAATAATGAATAGAAGTAACTCTAAAACTGATCCATGTGAAACCCAGTTGCTAACCTTTCTCCAGTTAGACAATGAATGTCTTACTCTGCACTTCCAGTCCATTCCTTCTAAGCAAGTTTTTATCCACTCCTGGACGTATCCACCGATTCTTTGCCATTACTTGCAGTATTTTAAGCCTCCATGCAAACTGTATCAGATTATTTTGAAAATTTAGGAATACAATATGCAGTCTGCCTTTCCCTCTCTCTTTAGTGATATTTGGCTTGCCTCATCACAAAATTCTTCTTTTAAACCATGTTGTCTCTCTGACAAAGAGTTGAAGGGCTCCAAGAAAAGACAAATGTGTTTTCTCGGTACGTCCTCCATAACTTTGGAAAATATGCTAGTCCTTGAAACAGGCCTATAGAGCTGGGGGTTTTCCTTCCCTTTTAGAAGACAAGTACCACTTTCGCTTGTTTCCAACTTCTTGAAGTATCCTCAATTTCCAGCGACCTCTCAGATATGATGCATAACGCTTGTGGTAATGGTTCATCACCTTTTTTATGTACGTAAAGGGATATATTGTCGTTCCTCATAGCTTTGTGAGCATCTGATTCCATCAGTGCTTTGTTTACCTTTGTAGGTGAAATGACAAATTTCTCTAATACTGGGCCATGATCTCTCAACTCCGTAATATGATGAGTGGAGTATTTTCTGCTGTTAGTACCGACTGAAACTCCTTGTTCAATTCTTCACAGGTCTCTTCGTCTGTCTCAGTTATGCTGTCTGCCCTCTTCAACTTTAATTTTCCAATCATTATTTTCCCTCTGTCAAAGTTGTTGAAGAGTTTATGATTTTTCCTAGCTTTCCTGTTACTCTCTCTCTCATAAGCCCTCACTCCTTCTCTTCTTTGCCTTAGGTAATCATTTCTCTGTCATTTATAATTTTGCCAGGCATTTGTAATTTTTCCTTCCATGCCTATTCCAACATTTGTCTCTCCACTCCTTTGCCCTCTTATATTCATTACTGAACCATTTCTCTTTGGCATTAATAATTCCTATTTTTTGTATATGGTATGCGACAACTAACTATCCTCATAAACCTCACAAACGGTTTTGTATATCTTCTGTACTGATATTTTGTTAAATATAATCCCCCAGTCAACACCTGCAAAATGATTGTGTTTGTGCATATGTGTGTCTTGATGCTATAGTGTTCACAGGAAAGAGCTTCGCTCATAACTGCTCGTGTCCTGGTCTCCTGACATATTATATCGTTTCTTGAAACTATGATATGCCTTTACCAATTACAGTTTTCTGTCTACGCGAATTCCATATATCAAGTATTCGAATTCCATATATCAAGTATTCTTCCAGTCATAAAAATACTTTCTTAACACTTCCAATATCCTTTTTTCCGATGTACCAGACTATGACATCTAATTCTAGAGCCCCCCTCCCCCCAATATCAAATTATTTCTCCTTGTCATCTCTGTCAAAACTGAAATTATCGATATTTTTCTGATATTTTCTGGTTTCAGCTTGTGCTAAATCTATCTATTTCAGCCTTTCCTATGTATGTGAGATAACTTTTTTAGGCACTAGCATTGCAGTATATCTATATATATATATATATATATATATATATATATATATATATATATATATATATATATATATATATATATATATATATATTTATATATGTGGTAGGTAAAGCCCATTAAATAAAACTACGAAAAAATATATATAAAAAGTACTTCTTAATTTCGTGACCTTAACTGGCCACCTTCTCATAGTACTTTGAGAAGGTAGCCAGTTAAGGTCACGAAATTAATAAGTACTTTTTATATATATTTTTTCGTTGTTTTATTTAATGGGTTTTTCCTACCATTTTAGACTGTATGTTAACAGTTCAGTGTTATTAATATATATATATATATATATATATATATATATATATATATATATATATATATATATATATATATATATATATATATTATGTATATATATATATATATATATATATATATATATATATATATATATATATATATATATATATATATATATATATATATATATATATATATATATATATATGTATATATATATATATATATATATATATATATATATATATATATATATATATATATATATATATATATATATATATATATATATATATAAAACCCCCTGAGGGAGGGGGGTAAGAATACTTCCTCCGTGTTCCCCTGCGTGTCGTAAAAGTCGACTAAATGGGGCAGAGCGAGGGGGCTGGGAATCCCTTCCACTGTATTTAATTCCTACAAAAAGTCAAAGTACTGTCTTTGACTCAGCCACCCTCCTTATAAGGGGGAATATGGCTTTGGTATATGGATGGATGGATGGATATATATATATATATATATATATATATATATATATATATATATATATATATATATATATATATATATATATATATATATATTTCCTGCTTAGCAATAGTTTTCGAGGTCATATTTTCAGTATTATATAGCTAATCGAAAATATGTTAGATTTTCTTTAGTCTTGATGCATGCTCTACATCAGTTCTCCTAAATGTTGGCAACTGCAGTTGTCACGTCTGTTTCACGTACAACTTAGGGAAGACTAGTATGTTGCCGCTCTCTTAATTTGAATTAATTTACTAGCTTACTGGTAGTTTTACCTTAAAAAGAAATATTACCTCTCACCGTTTGTGTGTGTGTGTGAAACATATACCCAAATAGTTTCTTTAACACTTGGTTTTTGCTGTTAATGTAGAACTGTGGGACAGATCGGCTTCAGGAAAATTTGCATTGGTATTATGTACGTTGCTCTTCTTGCTTATTTTTCCATCCTTTGCTTCATAACCCTTCCGTTTATCAATTTTCAAGACTTTTAAAACATGCCTCTCTCTAAAGCGGTCATTCTTTTTAATATTAAGCAGTTTCCCGAATAATAGTAGAATACATATGAACATTGAAATTGGCTATTATAGACTTATCATGTCCCTCGTTATAACTCATGAAACACCAAATGTGTGTGTGTGTTTTTTTTAAACGATTTCATATCTTGAAAAAAAGGGTTTGGTATTTACAGACCAAATAGTTACTCATTTTTATTGCAGTATTTGTACGCTGATCTTCTTAATTTCGGAAGAGTTAATAATGAGGCTTAAAGTCACCTACTCTTTTGATGAAATCCCAAAGCTTTCCGTGTCAAATGTGATTATATATATATATATATATATATATATATATATATATATATATATATATATATATATATATATAGTATATATATATATATATATATATATATATATATATATATATATATATATAGTATATATATATATATATATATATATATATATATATATATATATATATATATATATAGTATATATATATATATATATATATATATATATATATATATATATATATATATATATATATATATATATATATAGTATATATATAGTATATATATATATATATATATATATATATATATATATATATATATATATATATATATATATATATATATATATATATATATACTGTATATATATATATATATATATATATATATATATATATATATATATATATATATAT
Source organism: Halocaridina rubra (assembly GCA_037179515.1). NCBI lineage: Eukaryota > Metazoa > Arthropoda > Malacostraca > Decapoda > Atyidae > Halocaridina > Halocaridina rubra. The sequence goes on from JAXCGZ010016485.1 coordinate 11,837, forward strand.
ATATATATATATATATATATAATATTATATATATATATATATATATATATATATATATATAATATTATATATATATATATATATATATATATATATATATATATATATATATATATATATATATATATATATATATATATATATATATATATATATATATATATATATATATATATATATATATATATATATATATATATATATATATATATATATATATATATATATATATATATATATATATATATATATATATATATATATATATATATATATATATATATATATATATGTTCCCTGTTTAGTGTGTTAGGATACCAAATATATAAGTTTTATTTTTTTATTTTCTTATAATGAAAAAAGGGTACAGCACTCACCTGTAGCCCAAAACTAGATAGTTCCCCCCTTATAATAAAAAAAAAGGAGAGAGAGAGAGAGAATAAATAAATATAGCTGTATCAATGTATGAGTATTATCTTTTCGATTATACTTTGAAGGAGACGTATACTCAAAACTCGTTTTTTTTTCGTTTTTTTTTTTTTTTTTACTTGTACTTATCCATTACCTTGATATTTTGTATAATCTCAGTAGTTTTTTATTATATATATAATCTTATCAACTATTTTTAATGTTTATCGGTATTTATTTTTTATTCTTCATACTTTTTGTAAAGGTGATTACTTGTTTTATTGACACTCGATTTGTGACTTGATTTCCGACCATGAGGTGAAACATATGCTTATGTAAAAGTGGTAGTCACCGTGGCTCAGCCGGTAGCGTTTGCGACTCTGAGGCGGCAGGTCGAGGGTTCGTGCCCTGTCACCGTCTGAGGTTAGCAAGGGTATGCACTCAGGGTAAGGATTACATCTGCCAAAACAAGTTCTTCGCAAGAAGGCAACCGTCCTAGCCCTTGGTAGAAAAGGGAGTCCGTGACGTAAAACCGGAACAACAACAAAAAAATATGCTTATGTAAAAGTAACCCTCCTGCCCTTTCTATGATGTGAAAAATTCATGAATGAATTTATTGTGCGGCCTTAGCTCTTCTGTTGTAATTGTGTGTGTGTGATTTTTAGGTTTCTATAATTATTTAGATTTCTTCTTATCAAGATTTACCTCATGGCGTAGATTGTTCATCATTAAACCTGTATTTTTCGGTATTGTAAATAATCCATAGTTCATGAATGAACTCTTAATAAATTTGTTTTTGTGGGTTTTTTCTTTATGATAACCAGTGGTGACTGATAACAGAATAAAGAATGTTGACCAGGTACTTTAAAGGGGGTTTACACGGTCAAACGGTTCGACAGACAAGTGTTTGAAGTGATGTTCGAACGTGTGAACGGGGTATTTGGTTGTTGAACACGGAACGTGTTCGACAACCAAATACCCCGTTCACACGTTCGAACATCACTTCAAACACTTGTCTGTCGAACCGCGTTCGACGAACCGTTTGACCGTGTAAACCCCCCTTAAGCAAGCAGAAGCCATACTTTTAGACTCAACACGGAACGTGTTCGACAACCAAATACCCCGTTCACACGTTCGAACATCACTTCAAACACTTGTCTGTCGAACCACGTTCGACGAACCGTTTGACCGTGTAAACCTCCCTTTAGAGTATTAGAGATGTGGACCGGTTAGCAAGTCAGATCAGTATCTCTCCTTCCATTTTGAAATTTAATCGGTGTCTGTCTTTTATTTCTGTTGTGTTTAGAGTTAGCAACATTTCATACATCAATTTTGTGACAACAGAGTTTTTCCAAGTATTGGGATAATTTATATGTCCACATTTTTTATTTTTTTATTTTTTTTTATTTTTTTATTTTTTTTTTGCACACATGCCTTACTTAGGCACCCTTCTTTTCATTATGACATGCAAGATACAGCTGTTATATTTTCTTAACTCACGTAAGTATAAAACAAAAAATTTAATTCTTGGGAGTTGCAGCTACCTGTCTATTCCAAACTTCATATAGAGGATTCTAAAGCCTCAGTGAAGCATGTATGTATTGTAGTATTTTAGTGTATAATCACGATTTATTTATTTATTTTTTTTACTTCTATTTTATATACTTTAGGGACTACTTAGCTTAAATGATTCGATTTTTACGTCACAAACTCCATTTTCTACTAAGGGCTAGGGTGGTTACCTTCTTGCGAAGGAATTGTTTTGGCAGATTTAATCGTTACCCTGAGTGTACGCCCTTACTAAAATCAATCTGTGACGGGGCGCGAACCCTCGACCTGCCGGAGACTACATAACTTAGCTTTAATAACGACCTTAAAGGTATTAGTTATGTTCATAGAAGTACAGATTGGTTCACTCGATGGTAATGGTATCGCAAGAGCTGGAAATTTCTTGAAGGTTAGTTCAAGTTACCCATAGTATAAAAGGAGTACTCTAAGAGAAATGATGCATTTTGAAAAAAGTATAGGCTACCAATGTACTATTTTTAACATAGGATTCTTATTCCATTGCTAAGTCATAAAGAAAAGCAAAAGTGTAGTCAGAAACTGCTTTACATATAAGACATTTTTCTTTCGTTCCTACAGGGTAACGATTACATCTACCAAAACAAGTCCTTCGCTAGAAGGCAATCGTCGTAGCCCTTTGGTAGAAAAGGGAGTCCGTGAAGTAAAACCGAATCAGTCATACAGAACCAGGTAGTACAAAATCAGTTTAAGAATTGGTTACTGGATATCAGAATATATAGAACGATGAAGAAACAAGGAGAAAAAGAAAAAATCTCACGACTTTTCTCATAAATATACACGTGAACATGAAAAAAAAATAATAATATCACTTCATTCTTAGTAATGTTATATTATCTCTTACCCTCCCTGGAATATCAATTCTGGTGAAGTATCTATATGTAGAAAATCCACTACTGTTTCAACCAATTTTAATAGATATAAGTTTCTGGGCGATTTCAAGAGTGCGGAATAAGTCTTAATGAAAACTTTAGTAAAATTTTCCACTTACGCTTGTAATTGAACTGAATAAATAAGTGAAAAGGTAAATAAATGTTCAAGGAATGATAAGTGCACAATTTGATAACAGATCAACAGGGATTTATTTATATATTTCTATATTTGTATTCATTCCCAGCTTTACGAAATATTTTAGGGATCATTTCCGATTTACTTCAGTAGCGCTCTCTCCC
>JAXCGZ010016486.1:0-7500 GCA_037179515.1 Halocaridina rubra
ACACAGTTAGTTTGATACACGAAAAAATTGAATAATAAAAGAAAAAAAAAATTACCAAATACCCACCTGTCAACAGTACTGAGTTAAGTTGCCAAGTAGTACAGCAGTCTTATTTTCTTCATTTTTTTTGCTTTTCTTTTAGCTTTCTCTTTTACTATTTTGTTATTTTGTATATATATTGAGTTAAATGTAAAGTCTAATCTCGTGATAACATATCTTGGTTAGCAAGTCAGTTTATCAGTTAGGAAGAATATATAACAGAAACAGGTGGGTGCCACCTCAAACACAAATTCGAATTTTCCTTCAGGTTTGACTTTTGTTTTTCTTTTTCTTTTTATACTTAAATTACCATGGTCAAGTTTTTAAGTTAAGATGTGTGTTACCGGAAAGGAGACAAACTGAGTCACTAAATAGCACTTATATGGAGATATAAAAATTCTGTGTGAAGCTAAATTAGAAGTTTTTCTCTTTTCTTTTTTTTTTCCTCTTTCTCGTCTTCTTTCTATATTCTGTGAGAGGGAGAACATAAAAATGAAGCCATCTCTGTCCCAAACCTCTCCCACCCATGGGTCGGGAGAAGGGGTAGTCATCAGGGGACTTAAACAGAGAATCAAGAAGTTGGAGGAAATGGTTATAAGCCTTGATGATAAAATTCGGAATATGGATGGAGAAATGAAAGAGAATGAAACACTCAGAGAACAAATAAGATCTTTGGAGGAAGCAAATAAAGCACAAGGGCAGGAGAGAAAGGAACTAGAAAAAAGAATAAAGAAGCTGGAAGGGGAAAAGAGTCAACTAGAATCTAGAATTTCTAAACAAGAAGATAAAAACAAACAGCTGAATGACAACCTAAAGGAATTAGATGTTAGTTCACTGCTCTCTTCTGAGAGAGACGAGATTGCTGCTTGGAATGTCCAGATTAAGGAAAACATTGAACAGTTCAGAAAAGAGTTCCAGGAGCTGAATATGGAAAATGATGCCATGAAAACGTCCTTTGCTGATGCACTAAAGGGGAATGTGGCAGTAAAAGAGGCTGTAAAGGTGGTGGCACTGGAAAACATACAAACAGTTGACTATAAAGAGACAGTAATCGAAAAAATGAAAGACGTTGTGATGGAAAGGGCAAACCCACTCATCAGACAGGCACTTGATAAGGAGAAGACAGTGGTAATCTCAGGCATAAGTGAATCCCAGGAGCCAACATGGCAGGGGAGACTTGAAGAAAATAAAGCTAAGGTTGTAGACCTGATAAGAAAGCTTGGAGTAGTATGTGGTCCTGAGGATATTGTAAACATACACCAACTAGGTAAATATTCGAGGGAAGGAAAGCCGAGACCAACAAAAGTAACCTTTGAGAGAGGGGAAACATGTAGGGAAATATTGTTGAGAAAAAAAAGTCTAAAAGACCTTCAAGAATGCAAAGAAGTGTTCATTAGACGATACAGAACACAGGAAGAGATGGGAAAGATCAAAAACTTGTTGCAAGAGGCAAGAAGGTTAAATGATGAGAGAAATGAAGAAGAGAAGAAAAATTTTCGTTACAGAATACTTCCAGACAAAGGGGAGATAAAGAAGATAATGACAGAAGATCAGGGGATGGGGCCTCATTCAGATTGTTATACACAAATGCTGATGGATTAGCTGGTAAGGCAGTAGAATTAAAAGATAGGATTCACAACAGTAAGGCAGATATAGTAGCAATTACAGAGACTAAGTTGAGTGAGGACATAAACAGTGTCACAGTTTTTCCTAAGGGCTTCAGAATACTAAGGGTTGAAAGATCTGAGAGGACTGGTGGAGGGATAGCACTGCTCATAAGTGAGACGATTCAAGTTGAAGAAATAAACTTGGCTATAGAAAGTGAGTTCAGGGAATTTCTTGTTGCTCGCATAAATACTGGGTCAGAGAGCATTATAATAACTGTTGTATACAACCCACCAAGGAACCAAAATAGGCTTGAAATTTATGAGGAAAGTCATATAGGTACTATTGAAGTCATAAACTCAGTTGTTAACATGGCACGGGAGAAAAAATGTAGGATTTTGATTATGGGAGACTTTAATCATAAAGAGATAGATTGGATAAATCTTGACCCACACAGTGGTGAGGACTCATTTGGGGCAAGATTCCTAGATTGCGTACAAGGGAATTTCCTACACCAACATGTAATGGAACCAACAAGAGCCAGGGGTGGGGATGAGCCATCACTACTTGATCTAGTGTTCACAGATAATGTGTTGGATATTGAAAATATTGAGTATGAACCACCAATTGGAAAGAGTGACCACTGTGTGTTGTTGATGGAGTATATCATTGAAGACATTCTTCCTGAGGGTAGAGGCACTGAGGACATGAGGAGGAACTATCCGAAAGGAGATTACATCAAAATGAATGAGCTTTTTGCAGTTATTGACTGGAGAACCTTATTTTACAACAAATCTGTACAAGAAATGTATGACATCTTTTGTGAGAAATATGGGAAGATAGTAGATTGCTGCATACCTGTCACCAAAGTAGGTGTAATTCATGCCAGAGAGAAATGGTTCGATAATGGGTGTAAAAGAGCTAAGGAGTGGAGAGAAAAATGCTGGAAAAGGTATAGGAGGAGAAAAAACATAAATGCCTGGCAAACCTACAAAAGAGCAAGAAATGACTACCTAAGTAAAAGGAGAGAGGCAGAGAGAGATTATGAGAGGGACATCACCAGGAAGGCTAAAGGAAATCCCAAGCTTTTCCACAGCTTTATCAGAGGAAAACTGAAGGTAAAAGAACAGGTTTTAAGGCTAAAGAGAGCGGATGGAAGCATCACTGAGACGGACGAAGAGATCTGCAAAGAATTGAACAAGGAGTTTCAGTCAGTATTTACAGTAGAAAATACCCCACCCCCTCAGATTGCAGTGATAGAAGCTCAAGGGCCGGTATTAGAGAACATCAACCTTACAGCCACAGAGGTATGCAAAGCGCTGATGGATTTAGATGTTCATAAAGCTACAGGTCCTGATGACATATCCCCTCATGTGCTTAAAAAATGCTCAAACACAATATCAGTGGCACTAAGTATCATATTTAAGGAGTCACTGGAGTCGGGGGAGATTCCAAGATGCTGGAAACAAGCAAATGTGATACCTATCTTCAAAAAGGGAAGGAGGGATACGGCTCTGAACTATAGACCAGTTTCCTTGACCAGCATAGTTTGCAAAGTTATGGAGAAACTACTAAGGAAACATATCTCTCTTCACTTGGAATCCTTCAACTTTTTGTCAGTGAGGCAACATGGCTTCAGAGAAGGAAGATCAACAGTAACAAACTTATTAGAATTTTATGATGAGGTAAGCCAAATCTTACAGGAAAGAGAGGGCTGGGCAGATTGCATATTCCTAGACTTCCAGAAAGCGTTTGGCACTGTTCCACATGGGAGACTTATTAGGAAGCTGCAATCAATGGCTAGAATAGGTGGAAATGTCTTGGAATGGATAAAAACTTACTTAGAAGGAAGGGAACAGAGGGTTAGAGTAAGACACTCAGTGTCTGAATGGAGAAGAGTTAGTAGTGGAGTTCCACAGGGTTCAGTTTTAGGGCCACTTTGTTCCTTGTATATGTAAATGACCTACCAGAGTCTGTAAATTCATTCATGAATATGTTTGCAGATGATGCAAAGATTGTGAAGAAAGTAAAAAACGAGAACAATGGTAGAGAACTTCAGGAGGATCTAAATAATCTGCATGAGTGGTCAGAAAAGTGGCTAATGAAATGCAATACCTCAAAATGTAAGTTAATGAGAATGGGTACAAGTGCAAGAAGGCCCAAGCTTGACTACTCGGTGGCTGGAGTACAACTTCAAGAGACAGAAAATGAGAGAGATCTAGGAGTAAACATACTGGCAGATTTGTCTCCAGAAATACATATAAATGGCGTAGTAAGGGCAGCATATGCATTCTTATCAAATGTAAGGGTAGCCTTCAGGCACATGGACAAGGAAATGTTCAGAAATATTTATGTAACCTATGTGAGGCCAAAACTCGAATATGCAGCCCCCTTTTGGAATCCGCACTTGAAAAAGCACATAGCTAAGCTTGAAAAAGTTCAAAGACATGCCACGAAACTGGTGCCAGAAATATGCAATCTCGGTTATGATGAGAGGCTGAGGGAATTAGACTTGCCATCTCTCGAAGCTAGAAGAGTAAGGGGGGATATGGTGACAGTCTTTAAATTCCTTCATGGTTATGATAGAGTGGATAGGGATCGATATTTCGATATGGCTGGCTCTAGAACTAGAGGTCATAGTTTGAAGCTTCGTAAGAAAACTTGTTTGCAGGATGTAAGGAAATACTTTTTCAGTGTAAGAGTAGTTTATAATTGGAATTCGCTAAGCGAGGAGGTAGTTAATGCTATCTCAATCCATAGTTTTAAGGACAGGTACGATAAGTATCACTAAGTCTAAAAATGGAACCGATCAGGAGACGGGAAGATACGAGCTTTGGGCTCTTTCCCGTAAGCACAATTAGGTAATCACATAACCTCATTCCCAATTGAAAGGTGGTTGGCCGAGCCAAGAAACACGAATTCACTACAATCCGCACATGCCTCAATCACTCCTCTTAGCTAATTGTGGAAGTAGGGTTGCCACGTTAACCCCCCCCCCCCTTTCCACCCTGCTTCGGTCATCCACAAGGTAGGTGGGCGACGATATTCTACAATGAGACCCGACAGCCTCAGCTGGTTTACCCCCACTGCATCATCAAATGGCACCTCCCCTTACACCCGCCCATCACTGTTCATTGAGCTAGCAGGTGTGAGAAGTCCCTTTTTGCCGTATCATCTATAGACAATCTTCCTCCACTAATTCCTGTCTCTAACACGCACTCATCCCTGCTCCGCTGACATTCCACGTGCATTCATTGCCCTTTATACCCAATCCATCTATCTCATTCTTGGTCTCCCTCTTGATCTAACTCCAATCACTTTTGCACTCCACACTCTCTTCACTATTCGTTCATCACTCATACATCCACGTGTCCAAACAAACTCAATACTCTCTGATCTAACCTATCCGACAGCTTCCTTTCAGCACCCGTCCTCTGCCTGACATCCTCATTTCTTACTCTATCCATTTTGGATACACCAATTATACTTCTCATACACCTCATCTCCATTACATTCAACTTGTCCCTTTCATCCTTTCTTGCATTCCAAGTCTCTACTCCATACAGTGCTGTCGGCATAATCAAACCTTCCTAACTCCTTCTCTTTACATTCATTCCCAAATATCTATACCTCATTACACTTTCCAACCCACCTAGACATTTACTTGCTTCCTTCACTCGATAACACATCTTTGCATCAACTCATCCACTCCTTTGTACATGCGACCTCAGATATAAAAACTCTCAACATCTTCAAGCGACTCCCCAATCACTCCTACATTCAATCTGCCAATATTATCACTCACCATGGTTTTACTTTTACCAAAATTCATCCGCAACTTCCTATGTTCATACATTCTAACAAACTCAGTCACCAAATGAATCAGTTCATTCTTGGAATCAGCCACCAATACAGTATCATCTGCAAATAGCAACTAATTCAATTTACACAACCTTCCATCCTCACCCACAAGTCCCAAGCCTCTGTCTAACACTCTTTCATTTACTTCCCTTACCACTCCATCCTTACACACATTATACAACCATGGTGACATTACACAACCTTGACGTAACCCTACATTCACCTCAAACATATCAATCATACTATTTCAAACTCTTACACATGCTCTACTATTCATGTAAAAATCCTTCACTGCATTCAACAAACTTCTACTTATTCCATACAGGTACAACTCACTTCACAACCCCTCTCTTCTGCTCTGTCATGCGATTTTCTAAGCCATAAAAGCCCAAAAGGTAGTCCCTACCTTTCTCCAAAGGCTTTTCACACACCTGTCTTACCACAAACACCTGATCCACACATCCTCTTCCTCTCATGAACCACACTGTTCTTCCCCAATCAATCTCTCAGTAACTCTCCTAATTCTCTCACTTAACACACACACACACACACACACACACACACACACGCACACATGAATATATATATATATATATATATATATATATATATATATATATATATATATATATATATATATATATATATATATATATATATATATATATATATATATATATATATATATATATTCGGAAACAGTATGCTTCATTATTCACATATGCTAATGTGTTTGCTTGATCATTGTTTATGCCTATATAGCATGGGATTGAATTAAATACGGAAATGAAGCCACGAGTGAGATTAGGAAGAAGCTGTAAAATCAACAAAAATACCCAGAAAAGAGAGCATTCATTCCCTAGCTTAGCAGTTAGTTGAGAGGATAATTTCTTCTTTTAGACCGTCAGTGTTGTAATTGGTAACGTCTTTGCGCAGTAATTATGTGTCTTATGTTCGAATCTAGGCCAGGGTCGAATCATATTTCATCCTTTCACACGTGGTAAAGTGCTTATTTTTTCATTGTTGTTTACTATGTAGCATGGGAGTTGAATTTAATGCAAAAATGAAGCCACAACTGAGGTTGGGAAGAAACTGTAAAATTAACAAAAAGCATTTTGAAAAGAATGTATTCATTCATCAGCTCAACTCTTAACTGAAAGGTTAGGTTCTTCTTTTAAGCTTTCAATGGTGTAATTGGTAATGCATCTGCTGTAATTACGTGCCTTTTGTTCGAATCTCGGCCATGGACAAAGCATACTTAAAATTTTCGCATGTGATACCGTGTTTATTTGATCATTCTTGATGCCTATATAGCATGGAAATTAAATTAAATGCAAAACTGAAGCCACAAGTGAGGTTGGCAAGAAGCTGTAAAATGAACAAAAGGTATTCAGTGAAGTATGCGTTCATTCCTTAGCTTAGCAGTTAGTTGAGATAGCTTCTTCTTTTAGACCTTCAGTGGTGTAATTTTTAGCGAATTATCACAGTAGTTATAAATGTTCGAATCCCGGACATAGGCAAAATATGTTTCATGTTTTCAAATATGTTTCATGTTTTCAAATATGTTTCATGTTTTCAAATATGTTAATGTGTTTCTTTGATTGTTGTTGATGCCTATATAGTATGGGGGTTAATTAACTGCGAAAATGAAACCACGAATGAGGTTGGGAAGAAGCTGTCATATGAGCAATTATATACAGAGAAAGAATGCAGTCATTCCATAGCCTAACAGTTTTTGAAAGGTGAGATTCTTCTTTTCGATCTTCAATGGTGTAATTGGTAGCGCCTTGGCACTGCTATTATGTGTCTTAAGTTCGAATTCCGGCTAGAGGCAAAATATGTTTCATATTTTCAATATATTAATGTGTTTCTCTGAACACTTTTTATGCCTATATAGATTGGAAGTTTATTTAAACACAAAACTGAAGCCATGAGTGAAGTTGGGAAGATTTAAAATGAACAGAGTATTCAGAAAAAAATGCGTTCTTTTCCTAG
>JAXCGZ010016486.1:15000-17789 GCA_037179515.1 Halocaridina rubra
GGTGTGAGGAGAGAAATTGCAGGCAGAGTAGATATGAATGTTCTGAGATGTTTTGGCCATGTGAAAAGGATGGATGATGAAAGGCTGCTGAAAAAGGTGATGAATGCGAGAGTTGATGGGAGAAATGCTAGAGGGAGGCCTAGGTTTGGATGGATGGATGGAGTAAGGAGAGCCCTGAATGATAGGAGGATGGATGTGAGGGAAGCAAGCGAGCGTGCTAGGAATAGGAATGAGTGGCGAGCGATTGTGACGCGGCTCTGATGGGCATCTGCTGTTACCACGGGGCTGCATCTTACAGAGATAGCCCTGTGGAAGGGGCAGTAGGAGGAGCTGGCAGTTGTGAAGCGACACAGGTTGTGGAAGAGCCGGGAGGATGGGCTGTGGCACTCCAGCAGTGCCATCTGAACGGTCGCTAGCTCCCTCGTCATTGCCCATAGAGCAAAGTAATCCCCCTATTTGTTTTCCTTTCTTGATGTCGGCTACCCCCCAATTAAAGGGGGAAACAGCCAAGGTATATGTATGTATGTATATATATATATATATATATATATATATATATATATATATATATATATATATATATATATATATATATATATATATATATATATATATATATATATATATATATATTTTTTTGTGTGTGTGTGTGTGTGTGTGTGTGTGTGTGTGTGTGTGTGTGTGTGTGTGTGTGTGTGTGTGTGTGTGAGTGTGTGTGTGTGTGTGTGCGCGCTTATATGTGTGTGTTTGTGTGTGATTACCTAATTTGTGATTACCTAATTTGTGTTTACGGGAAAGAGCCCAAAGGTCGTATCTTCCCGTCTCCTGATCGGTTCCATTTTTAGACTTAGTGATACTTATCGTACCTGTCCTTAAAACTATGGATTGAGATAGCATTAACTACCTCCTCGCTTAGCGAATTCCAATTATCAACTACTCTTACACTGAAAAAGTATTTCCTTACATCCTGCAAAGAAGTTTTCTTACGAAGCTTCAAACTATGACCTCTAGTTCTAGAGCCAGCCATATCGAAATATCGATCCCTATCCACTCTATCATAACCATGAAGGAATTTAAAGACTGTCACCATATCCCCCCTTACTCTTCTAGCTTCGAGTGATGGCAAGTCTAATTCCCTCAGCCTCTCATCATAACCGAGATTGCGTATTTCTGACACCAGTTTCGTGGCATGTCTTTGAACTTTTTCAAGCTTAGCTATGTGCTTTTTCAAGTGCGGATTCCAAAAGGGGGCTGCATATTCCAGTTTTGGCCTCACATAGGTTACATAAATATTTCTGAACATTTCCTTGTCCATGTGCCTGAAGGCTACCCTTACATTTGATAAGAATGCATATGCTGCCCTTACTACGCCATTTATATGTATTTCTGGAGACAAATCTGCCAGTATGTTTACTCCTAGATCTCTCTCATTTTCTGTCTCTTGAAGTTGTACTCCAGCCACCGAGTAGTCAAGCTTGGGCCTTCTTGCACTTGTACCCATTCTCATTACCTTACATTTTGAAGTATTGAATTTCATTAGCCACTTTTCTGACCACTCATGCAGATTATTTAGATCCTCCTGAAGTTCTCTACCATTGTTCTCGTTTTTTACTTTCTTCACAATCTTTGCATCATCTGCAAACATATTCATGAATGAATTTACAGACTCTGGTAGGTCATTTACATATACAAGGAACAAAAGTGGCCCTAAAACTGAACCCTGTGGAACTCCACTACTAACTCTTCTCCATTCAGACACTGAGTGTCTTACTCTAACCCTCTGTTCCCTTCCTTCTAAGTAAGTTTTTATCCATTCCAAGACATTTCCACCTATTCTAGCCATTGATTGCAGCTTCCTAATAAGTCTCCCATGTGGAACAGTGTCAAACGCTTTCTGGAAGTCTAGGAATATGCAATCTGCCCAGCCCTCTCTTTCCTGTAAGATTTGGCTTACCTCATCATAAAATTCTAATAAGTTTGTTACTGTTGATCTTCCTTCTCTGAAGCCATGTTGCCTCACTGACAAAAAGTTGAAGGATTCCAAGTGAAGAGAGATATGTTTCCTTAGTAGTTTCTCCATAAGTTTGCAAACTATGCTGGTCAAGGAAACTGGTCTATAGTTCAGAGCCGTATCCCTCCTTCCCTTTTTGAAGATAGGTATCACATTTGCTTGTTTCCAGCATCTTGGAATCTCCCCCGACTCCAGTGACTCCTTAAATATGATACTTAGTGCCACTGATATTGTGTTTGCGCATTTTTTAAGCACATGAGGGGATATGTCATCAGGACCTGTAGCTTTATGAACATCTAAATCCATCAGCGCTTTGCATACCTCTGTGGCTGTAAGGTTGATGTTCTCTAATACCGGCCCTTGAGCTTCTATCACTGCAATCTGAGGGGGTGGGGTATTTTCTACTGTAAATACTGACTGAAACTCCTTGTTCAATTCTTTGCAGATCTCTTCGTCCGTCTCAGTGTTGCTTCCATCCGCTCTCTTTAGCCTTAAAACCTGTTCTTTTACCTTCAGTTTTCCTCTGATAAAGCTGTGGAAAAGCTTGGGATTTTCTTTAGCCTTCCTGGTGATGTCCCTCTCATAATCTCTCTCTGCCTCTCTCCTTTTACTTAGGTAGTCATTTCTTGCTCTTTTGTAGGTTTGCCAGGCATTTATGTTTTTTCTCCTCGTATACCTTTTCCAGCATTTGTCTCTCCACTCCTTAGCTCTTTTACACCCATTATCGAACCATTTCTCTCTGGCATGAATTACACCTACTTTGGTGACAGGTATGCAG
>JAXCGZ010016487.1:5000-17757 GCA_037179515.1 Halocaridina rubra
GTCCTCATATGGTAGATTTCTGATATTGTGTATCATCTTGGTCATTCTTCGCTGCACTCTCTCCAAGGATTCAATTTCCATTCTATAATAGGGTGACCAGAATTGCACAGCATAATCTAAATGGGGCCTAACTAATGCAAGATAGAGCTGCAAAATAACTTTTTCCGTCCTATTGCTGACGCTTCTTGAGATAAATCCTAAAATTCTGTTTGCTTTATTTCTGACTGCTGTGCATTGCTCTCTTGGCTTAAGACTACTACTCACAAGAACTCCCAAGTCCCTTTCACACTGAGAACTCATGATTTCATGGTTATTTAGCTTATAACTAGTATTGTCTTTTATAGTACCCATTTTAACTACTTTACATTTTTCAACATTAAATTCCATTTGCCATTTGTCCGACCATTCAGATAATCTATTTAGATCTTCCTGTAAAGCATGAATGTCTTCTTTTCCATTTATAGTTCTACCTATTTTAGTGTCGTCTGCGAATTTACTTAGGTTACTACTGATATCCGAATCCAGATCATTTAGATATACGATGAATAATAGAGGACCCAGTACCGAGCCTTGTGGTACCCCGCTAGTAACCGAGCCCCACTCTGATTTCTCTCCATTTATGCAAACCCTCTGTTTTCTGTCTTTTAACCGTTGTTTGATCCATCTGAGCACAGCTCCTCCTATACCATGAGCTTCCAGCTTTTTAACTAATCTTTTGTGAGGAACTCTATCAAAAGCTTTGCTAAAATCTAGATATATTGTATCATATTCTTTGCCACAATCTACTGCCTCGTAAACTTCTGAATAAAAAGACAGTATGTTTGTAAGGCACGAAAAACCCTTAAGAAACCCGTGTTGTGAAAGTTTTATCAGTCTGTGTAATTCTAGATGTGCCCTTATTTTATTTGCAATTATGGATTCTAGAATCTTACCCACTGTTGACGTTAAACTTACCGGCCTATAATTATTCTTTTTAACACGTTCTCCTTTTTTAAATATTGGTACCACATCTGCCAATTTCCACTCCATGGGTACCGATCCTAATTTTATTGAATTATTAAGTAATGCAGTTAGAGGACAACTAAGCTCTTCCTTGCATTCCTTTAATATTCTAGCATATATTCCATCAGGTCCCGGAGATTTATGAGCCTTTAATTTATCTATTTCTTTTATTACCTCCTCTCTCGTAATATTTATTGAACTAAGTATATTATCGGGACTGTCTCTGTAAATGGATTCTACTTCCGGAATATTTTCCAAGTTTTCATTTGTAAATACAGATAAGAAATAATCATTTAAACATGTACACATCTCTTTATCGTCATCTGTGATATGGCCATTGGCTACTTCAATTGGTCCGACTTTTTCCTTAAATTTTGTTTGATAATGTTGATAAAACCCTTTAGGATTTTCTTTAGCTTCTCCTGCTATTCTAACTTCGTATTTTCTTTTCGACTCTCTAACTATCTTTTTAACTTCCCTGTTTAACTGTATATATTGCTGCCTCACCTGCTCTTCACCTCTTTTTAGTTTCCTGTATATTCCTCTTTTAATACCTATAAGATTCTTTATTCTATTGTTCATCCATTTAGGGTCATTTTTTCTTGATCTGCAATGTTTCATGGGAATATAGTCTCTCTGACTATTCTTAAGAGTCATGACAAAATTGTTATATTCCTCATCCAAATTTATATTAACTGACGGGCTGCTGTTCTTTCCTGTGAGAGAATTTAATGTATTGATCTTATCTTGTGATAATCCTTGGCATGTGGTACTCAAATTTCGGGGTAATCCGCTACCTGCGACCTGACCTGCTGGATTAACTACCCACATCTGTACCCCCAGAAATCCCTTCCCATACCTCATTAGATAATTTAGTTTTTAAGCCCTCAAAATCTCCTGCTCTAAAGTTTGGAACAATATTCTTATTTTCCTTTATAGTTTCCTTGAAAATTATGTTAAATCTAATGGAATCATGGTCACTGTTGCCCAATTTTTCACCAACTTCTAAATTTGTAACCATATTCTCTCTATTACTAAGAACTAAATCTAGTGTATTCACCCCCCCGTGTTGCTTCATGTACATGCTGAGAAAGGAAATTGTCTTCTACTACTTCCAAAAACTCCTTAGAGCTACTATCACCTGTTATGGTTTCCCAGTTAATATGTCTAAAATTAAAATCGCCTACAATGCAAACTCTACTTGACCTGCTCACTTTAGAAATTTCATCGTATATAACTTGCGACTCTATATTATCTAGATCAGGTGGTCTGTAGACTACTCCTACAACTAGACTTTCTATATTATTTTTAATTTCAACCCATAAGGTTTCTGAATTTAGATTTGTCTTAATTCCAGACTTAATGCAGCTTCTGAGGCTATCTTTAATATACATAATTACCCCTCCCCCTCTTTTATCTGCACTACGATCAGCATTATAAAGTTTATATCCTGTAATTATGTACTCAGCTTTAAGGTGTTTGCTTTCTAAATTAATCCAACTTTCACTAATGCATATTATATCCGGTCTCTCACTACATACTATGGCTCTCAGTTCTTCTATCTTGTTACCTAAACTACGGCTATTTGTATAATATACTTTTAAACTTTCTCTAGCTTCACCCTTCTTGTGGCTATTCTTTTTGTTAATATTTGTTCTATGTAACAAATGGTTCTTATCCTTAGACTCCCAGTTATTTGACCCACTATTTACTGAACCCTTACTGACTAATTTCTCTGCACAAGTATTAATCATTTCATTATTTGTGTCTAACAAAACCCCCCTACCTCTCTGTCTATCATACCAGCCAATACCGAGACACCTGAATTAGAAAGATGCACTCCATCCCTTGCATACATATGCTTACGACTAGTGAAGTGATCCCACCCGTCTATGAAACCTATATTATTCTCCCGACAGAAGACTTTCATCCTAGCATTTACTCCTATAGCTCGAGACCACCACTCTGAACTTTGGCTAAGCCTAGGGAGAATACCACACATCACAGGAACTGCACCCCTTTTCCTAATCTTATCCAGGGCTTGTCTATACAACCTAATCAGCTCTTCACTTCTACCATCCTGCACGTCATTTCCCCCAGCTATCAAACAAACAACATCTTTTTTCTCAATCCAGCTATGTATTGACTCACCCACCTTCTTCATACCTGCTCCAGGGAAAAAATATTTTCCTCTAACTCTATGCCTGAGTTTCCTGTCTACATATCTGCATAGAGAATCCCCTACAATTACCAAAGAACGAGACTTATCCGGAGGATGGGTTACTCCGACCTTGGGAGACTTACCTAGGCTCTTGACCTGAGAGCTTTTCCCACTTCCATTTTTACGATCGCTAGTACACCTATCTGACTCTATGGTTCCTGAAGAATTACTGCCGCCACTGTCACATTCATCTCTAAGTGACCTAAATGAATTAGCAACCTGTAGTCTAAAAGTATCATTTTTCTTAAGAACCATCTTCGTTGAACCCTTATTCACAACTTTCCAGTCGTCTTCATTATTCAATCGTCCCTTCCTGGTTAACACCTCAACTTTACCTCTCAGATCCCTGTTCTCCTCAGCTAAGGATCTGACCTCCTGCCTGACTGCGGCCAACTCATTTCTTAAATTAAAAATGAGTTTGCTTGCGTCAGACGAGGACAAATCCCCAGCACAGCCACAAACAGCACCAACAACGACACCACCACCAACACCACTACCACTAACACCACCAGCACAAAGAACACCACCACTCTCCATTGTACTAAGTATGGTCACGACTAGAGCTACTGGAAGCACGTCCTCACTTATGGTACATTAATGGTACAACTTTAGTCCAATCAAAATCGCTTAAAAAGATTAATCACCGATAAACAACTCCAACCGAAGGTCAATATTTTCTCATTTGTAGAGACCAGGAAAAATATTTTTCTCTCTCTCTCTCTCTCTCTCTCTCTCTCTCTCTCTCTCTCTCTCTCTCTCTCTCTCTCTCTCTCTCTCTCTCTCTCTCTCTCTCTCTCTCTCTCTCTCTCTCTCTTTCGAAAAAATAACAATGGAAATTGACAGGCGGAAGCCCCAGCGCCAATATCAATTAGAAAACCAATAAAAAGCGAAATTAACTGATTATGTGAACGGTGAACCACACACACACACACAAACATACATGCAAGCATACATACACGTACTTATACACACATACATACAAACATAGGCGTCCTCATCATACATACGTGCATGAATACATACATAAATACATTCATACGTACATACATATATGAATAAAAGTACATATTGATACATGCTTTAATTGTAGACCTAATATTCGGGATATAAGAAAAAAATATGCAAAATCATCAACCCAAAATTACAAAAAAAATAATTATGAAGATTCTGAGCACGCATATATATATATATATATATATATATATATATATATATATATATATATATATATATATATATATATATATATATATATATATATATTAATAACACTGAACTGTCACCATACAGTCTAAAATAGTAGGAAAAAGTCTATTAGAGAAAACCACGAAAAAATATTTGAAGTATTTATATATTTTGTGACCTTAACTGGTCACCTTCTCAAAGTACAATGCTAGTTGGATCTCTTGGCATTATACTTTGAGAAGGTGACCAGATAAGGTCACGAAATTGAGTATTTCAAATATATTTCGTTGTTTTCTGCAATGGGCTTTTTCCTAACACACACACACACACACACACACACACACACACACACACACACACACACACACACACACACACACACACACACACACACACACACACACACACACACACACACACACACACACACACACACACACACACACACACACACACACACACACACACACACACACACACACACACACACACACACACACACACACACATATATATATATATATATATATATATATATATATATATATAATATATATATATATATATATATATATATATATATATATATATATATATATAGATAGATAGATAGATAGATAGATAGATAGATGGATAGATAGAAAGATAAATACCTAGACAGATAGATATATAGATAGATTGATAGATACATAGACAGACAAAGAGATAAATATATATATATATATATATATATATATATATATATATATATATATATATATATATACAGAGAGAGAGAGAGAGAGAGAGAGAGAGAGAGAGAGAGAGAGAGAGAGAGAGAGAGAGAGAGAGAGAGAGAGAGAGAGAGAGAGAGAGAGAGAGAAACGCCACACTCCTAAACAATACCGAAAACCTTTCGTAACAATAAAGTCCTTTAATGAAGCAGAATGCCTTTGGCGCCAGAAGTAGGTCTTAGAAAGGGTTAAAGGCATTAATCAGCGTTAAATGTTATATAACTTCCATCCAACCCCCCCTCCCCATCATAATTATGACGAGTGAGGTGCAAGGAGGTACTGAGGGAAATGTATATGGCCTCCCCCCCTTCACCTACTGCAGTTAAATTAGATGGTTGAGGACTTGATGAAGGAGAGAAAATTAATAAAGAAATAAAAGGTTGTCTTAACCTTTTTCTCTTGTGGCCCAAACCCACGTTTCAAAATTATATTATTAATTTGATATAAATAAAAGAAATGGATACTAAAGTTTGGTGTTCAATTAAATTTTTGGGGGACTTGATGGTAGATAGGATGAAACGATAGCTAAATGGGGTTCTTAACCTTTTTCCTCTTATGGCATTTAGTAGCCCTCTGCTCTTCATCCTCTAATCTTTTTATTTCGAATGCCATTTCATTTTTTTTCCATTGTTTAAATTTCGTTCGTTTCTGTCGTTATTTCGCTTTTCAGCATTTCACATTCTGACTTTTTTTCCATATTTCCTTCTAATCTGTTTCCCCTCTTAAGTTTCCCCTTTACCAATATTTCCTTCTAATCTGTTTCCCCTCTTAAGTTTCCCCTTTACCAATATTTCCTTCTAATCTGTTTCCCCTCTTAAGTTTCCCCTATACCCATATTTCCTTCTATCTACCTCCTGCACTCCATTACCTCCATTTCTCCAACTATTCTGATATTTCCCCCTCTATTCTGTTTCCCCTCTAATTCAACCTTACCCATTTTTCTCATTCTAATCTGTTTCCCCTCAAACTTTTCCATATTTTCCTCTTATCCATATCACCTTTATCACATAAACTTCTTTACCCCATTTCTCTAACATTTCTACTAATTCTCCCTCTATTCTGTTTCCCCTCTAATCCACTGCCTTTTCTATTATCACCTTCCAATCATTTTCCCATCTGAAGTTTCCCCATCATACACTCAGGGTAACGATTACATCTGCCAAAACAAGTCCTTCGCAAGAAGGCAACCGTCCTAGCCCTTACTAGAAAAGGGAGTTCGTGACGTAAAACCGAATCCATCCATCCTATCATTCCCCTCTACCCACATCTCCTTTTATACACCTCCTGCACTTCCTTACCTCCATTTCTCCAACTATTCTGCTATTTTTTCCCTCAATTGTTTCCTCTCTAATTCGCCATCTTTCCCCTTTTTATAATTTTTATCTGTCTCTCCTCGAAAGCATCTCTAATTTCCCCATACTCATATCTCTATCTTATGCACTCATTTATCCCCATTTCTCCAACTATTCTGCTATTTTTCCCTCTATTGTTTCCCCTCTAATTCGCCATCTTTCCCCTTTTTATAATTTTTATCTGTCTCTCCTCGAAAGCATCTCCAATTTCCCCTTACTCATATCTCTATCTTATGAAAGCCTTTATCTCCATTTCTCCAACTATTCTGCTATTTTACCCTCTATTGTTTCCCCTCTAATTCGCCATCTTTCCCCTTTTTATAATTTTTAACTGTCTCTCCTCGAAAGCATCTCTAATTTCCCCTTACTCATATCTCTATCTTATGCTCTCATTTATCCCCATTTCTCCAACTATTCTGCTATTTTTCCCTCAATTGTTTCCCCTCTAATTCGCCATCTTTCCCCTTTTATGATTTTTATCTGTCTCTCCTCTAAAGCATGTCTAATTTCCCCTTACTCATATCTCTATCTTATGCACGCCTTTATCCCCATTTCTCCGACTAGTCTGGTATTTCTCTCTCTATTATGTTTCCCCTCTAATCCACCAACTTTCCCCTCGAAAGCTGTTAGTGTAAATTGCAATTAACGATAATCAATACTGGGCCGGACAACACTTTCCGCGTTAGTTATATTAAGGAAGCCTTACGCTAAGTAATTCAACCAGCTTAACGCGGTTACGTAATTACGAATAATAATAATAATAATAATAATAATAATATTATTGTTATTATTATTATTATTATTATCATTATTATTATAGCAGTAAAAGTAGTAGTAGTAGTAGTAGTAGAAGCAGGGAAGAGAGAGAGAGAGAGAGAGAGAGAGAGAGAGAGAGAGAGAGAGAGAAAGAGAGAAACATGTTAATGACAAATGCAAAAACAATGGGCATGACCCATAAAGGTATATAATTTGTTGACTCACTTATTACATAAATAAATAAATAAAAATAAAAAAATAAATAACAAAATAAATAATAAAAATAAAAAACAAAAACAAACAACAATAATGATGACATTTCACCATTAACTCTATCTATTTATCTGTGTATCAAGAGATAGATATATTTTTGCATGCAAAAATAAAGAAACATATAGCAGCGTAATTTCAATGAGGCCCATTGCGTCGCAAGACGCTGAAGGCGATGAAGATGATGAGCAGAATCATATTGGCACTTATATGGTAAGGGCATACACTCAGGGTAACGATTACATCTGCCAATTCAAGTCCTTCGCAAGAAGGTAACCGTCCTAGCCCTTAGTTGAAAAGGGAGTTCGTGACGTAAAACCGAAACGAAATGGTATCACTTACATACAAACAAGGAGAGTAAGACTCAATAAATTTAACAATAAAAGAAAAAATGCCTCGAATGCAGCAATGCGGTAAAACGCTCCACGTGTTTCAAGTTTAAGTCATGGGCAGCGAAACAAAAAAGCTTTATTACTACAGATAAATCTCTCTCTCTCTCTCTCTCTCTCTCTCTCTCTCTCTCTCTCTCTCTCTCTCTCTCTCTCTCTCTCTCTCTCTCTCTCTCTCTCTCTCTCTCTCTCTCTCTCAATGTATATCTATCTATCTATCTATCTATCTATCTACTTACCTATTTATCTATCTATCTATCTATCTATCTATCTACCTACCTACCTATCTATTTATCTATATATTTATCTATCTATCTATATACATATCTATGTATCTACCTATCTATCTATCTATCTATCTATCTCTATGTACATATCAATCCTTATTTATCTAGCTAGATTTGTTTCTTCTTTTATACCTTCGGTGGTGAGGTTGGTAGCGCATTGGTACACTGATTATGAGTCTCAGGATTGAATCCCAGCGGGGCAAAATATGACTCATATTTTCATATGTAACAATGTGTTTATTAGATCACTTCTGATATTTGTATAGCACGGGATTTGAAGAAAATGCGAAAACAAAGCCACGGTTGAGGTTGGGAAGAAGCAGTAAAATGAACCAAAAAAAATAAATCAGAAGAATGAGTTAATTCCCTAGCTTAGCAGTTAGCTGAGAGGTTTTATATTGTTTTATACCTTCGAAGACGTAGTTGGTAGCGCCTTGGCACAATGATTTTGACTTTAGTTCGAATCCCGGAAGAGGCAAAATATGTTATATATTTGTACCGGTTTTACGTCACGGACTCCCTTTTCTACCAAGGGCTTGGACGGTTGCCTTCTAGCGAAGGTCTTGTTTTGGCAGATGTAATCGTTACCCTGAGTGCATGCCCTGTTCTGGTATTCCAGATACAAGAAAATACAATAGGTATTATTGCTCAAGTAAAATAATCCCTAGATTTTCGGAGTCTACTGCCTCCATCAACTGGGGAAATCTAACTGACAAAACGATAATAATAACTTACTTTAGTTCATCTCAAAAAAACGATATAAACAGCCCAAAACCCAACAGAAAGAAAGAATTTTACTCTATATACAAACTTATTGACCTTGTATGTACGTCAAGGTCACGAGTATATACGATATTCATCAGCCATTCGCATCTTTAATGATCATTAAAGTCATTAATTAAATACTGACGTGAGCTGAGGAAATCCTCGCTTTCCTTGTTAAGCTTTAACGATCAGTTTCCCAAAAGCTGTCAAGAAATTTGCATAGATCTAAAATTACTGTCTGTGGTTTTCCATCAACCCTGTTTGGCAGTAATTTGTTACTTAGGGTAAGATTTTCAAGTAAACTTTGGAGGTCTTGTGGTAAAGGGTCGATACCGTAAAAAAAAATATTTGCACAGAATTACACGAATTACCATTGGCGTTTTCGATCTCCTTTGCTTTGCTAGTTAATTTGGCACTGGGAACCATGTCAAGAATATGAATATCTCTAAAATTATTATTATTATTATTATTATTATTATTATTATTATTATTATTATTATTATTATTATTATTATTATTATTATTATTATTATTATTAATGTAGTCACCGTGGCTCAAGCGGTAGCGTCCGTGACTCATAGGCGTCAGGTCGAGGGTTCGCGCCCCGTCACGGTCTGAGGTTAGCAAGGGCATGCACTCAGGGTAAGTATTACATCTGCCAAAATAAGTCCTTCGCAACAAGGTAACCGTCATAGCCCTTGGTAGAAATGGGAGTCCGTGACGTAAAACCCAACATTATTATTATTATTATTATTATTATTATTATTATTATTATTATTATTATTATTATTATTATTATTATTATTATCAACATTATTATTATTATTATTATTATTATTATTATTATTATTATTATTATTATTATTATTATTATTATTATTATTTATCTATTTATTTTATTTATTTTTTTTTTGCGCTACTGAATTCGGTACTGGATAAAACCTGTCATGAAATTTTCATAAAATCTCAAATCACTAACTTTAGTTTCTCAGCCCTTGTTTTGATGGTTCACATGTTATTCTGGTAATACATAACGTGGGTATGGGGTATACCTCATGATAAACGTGGGTATGGGGTAGACCTCATGAAAAACGTGGGTATGGGGTATACCTCATGAAATACATCGGTGAGCTTGTGTCTGGCATATCCTTGTTCTGATAGCCATTACGGCAGTTACTTTGGGCACATACAATGCAAGTACTGCGTTGAAATGGCCATAGACATGAAAGTACTACTCGTGGTGTTCATCACCTTTGCTCTGTCGGTAATGTGTTACTCTGGATACCTTAAATATGGGTATTGGAACTACCTACCTTGGCTGTTTCCCCCTTTAATTGGGGGGTAGCCGACATAAAAAAAATAAAACACTAAGGGGATTACTTCGCTCTATGTGTCCTGTGGTGGCGGGCACAACATCAAAGAATAGCCCTAACGTATTCCCTGCGTGTCGTAAGAGGCGACTAAAAGTGGACGGAGCGAGGGGACCGGGAATCCCCCCTTGTACTAGCCTGCTGGCTAGTACAGTGGTAACGCGCTGGCTTCGCATTCACGAGGTCGAAAGATCGGTTCCCGTCCATGACCGAGAGTTTAAGCTGTTTACTGGCAGGAACTGCTGTGGTTGGACACCACAGTGGGGGGTTGGGGCTTGCCCCGGCTAGAATACCCATTGTATTGTAATGGAAATAAAGCTTTATTGTAATGGAAATAAAGGTTTATTATTAATGTATTAACCTCCTGCTAGACGTTAAAGAAGAAGGGTATTGGATACTCCTCAAAATTTAGTTTAAAAAAGGCATGGTTGTACCGTAGAATGTATGGTAATATTAATGGCACTTTATTATTATTATTATTATTATTATTATTTAAGATAAATTTAGTTCTCTGTAATTACCCTATTATTGTTATTTTTACTTTAATGTTGTTATAATTCTTTATGTACTTCTAACTTTACAACTATTATTCATCGTATATCTAAATGATCTGGATTCGGATATCAGTAGTAATCTAAGTAAATTCGCAGACGACACTAAAATAGGTAGAACTATAAATGGAAAAGAAGACATTCATGCTTTACAGGAAGATCTAAATAGATTATCTGAATGGTCGGACAAATGGCAAATGGAATTTAATGTTGAAAAATGTAAAGTAGTTAAAATGGGTACTATAAAAGACAATACTAGTTATAAGCTAAATAACCATGAAATCATGAGTTCTCAGTGTGAAAGGGATTTGGGAGTTCTTGTGAGTAGTAGTCTTAAGCCAAGAGAGCAATGCACAGCAATCAGAAATAAAGCAAACAGAATTTTAGGATTTATCTCAAGAAGCGTCAGCAATAGGATGGAAAAAGTTATTTTGCAGCTCTATCTTGCATTAGTTAGGCCCCATTTAGATTATGCTGTGCAATTCTGGTCACCCTATTATAGAATGGAAATTGAATCCTTGGAGAGAGTGCAACGAAGAATGACCAAGATGATACACAATATCAGAAATCTACCATATGAGGACAGATTAAAAAAACTTAATCTACATTCTCTAGAGAGGCGAAGAGTTAGGGGGGATATGATTGAAGTGTATAAATGGTTTAAAGGGATTAACAAGGGAAATATTAATAAAGTTTTAAAAATTCATGATCAAACCAGAACTCGTAATAATGGATTTAAGCTTGATAAATTTAGGTTCAGAAGGGAAACTGGTAAAAATTGGTTTGGTAATAGAGTAGCTGATGCATGGAACAAGCTTCCTAGTAGGTTAGTAAATGCCAATACCTTAGACACCTTCAAATGTAGATTAGATAGACATATGACAGAGGTAGGGTGGGTATGAATAGGTTAGTGCTTATTAGAAAATTCATAAAAAGAAAAACAGAATAAATAAGTAGAGTAGAATAGAATAGGTTAGACATGCTGAAAATACAATTCAAAAATGGAGCTGCCTCGTGTGTGCCAGTAGGCATGTTGCAGTGTCCTCTATTCTTATGTTCTTATGTTCTTAACTATAAAAGCAACCAATCCTATTACCAATAATAATAATAATGTTCCGGTTTTACGTCACGGACTCCCTTTTCTACCAAGGGCTAGGACGGTTGCCTTCTTGCGAAGGACTTGTTTTGGCAGATGTTATCCTTACCCAGAGTGCATGCCCTTGCTAACCTCAGACCGTGACGGGGTGCGAACCCTCGACCTGACGCCTCAGAGTCGCGGACGCTACCGCTTGATCCACCGTGACTACAATAATAATAATAATAATAATAATAATAATAATAATAATAATAATAATAATAATAATAATAATAATAATAATAATAATAATAATAGTAAAATAATTATTCCACACCTTCCGTGAGTACAGCTACTTATCTCGCGGAAACGGATTAGCATAAACTGGAAGATTAATCAAATGAGGTCAATTATCAAACGAGGTCAATTATTACTCTACATTCTCCTCTGCAGT
Organism: Halocaridina rubra; assembly: GCA_037179515.1. Taxonomy (NCBI): domain Eukaryota; kingdom Metazoa; phylum Arthropoda; class Malacostraca; order Decapoda; family Atyidae; genus Halocaridina; species Halocaridina rubra. The sequence continues at coordinate 17,451 of JAXCGZ010016487.1, forward strand.
GCTATTAAAGACGAACTCTGCTATTCATTTCTATATGATTTTCGCCTCTAACGATAATGCGAATCTCTTAGCTAAATTTTATCTCGAAACAAGATGGATATAAAAACAACACATTTATTATAAAGCTACGAATTACACACACGAAAGCCCACACGCACACACAAACACCCCCCCACACACACACACACACGAACGTACACATACACATATACCAAAAATGAATGTAAACACTGATAGCAGATGTCTCCGAAAGGCGTAAAATATTGAAATTGTGATGACCGCTGCAGGGGAAAGTCTGCATATGAGA
>JAXCGZ010016488.1:0-10000 GCA_037179515.1 Halocaridina rubra
ATAGGGGCATTTGAGGCGTCATCGGTTGTGTTGTACTCTAGAATAAATATAAGTAAAGGATTCACTGCGTGTCCATTCTTACCTCGTACCCTTCAGGCACTAGCATTTATTAACTTGTGACCACGCTACCAAAATAATTAAAGTAACCCAGTCATCTTATAAAGTGTGAGTTCAAGTGGAAGTCCAAAACTCATACGTCAGTGGTGGCGTACGCTGGGATAAAAGAAACCCATACGTCATATATATATATATATATATATATATATATATATATATATATATATATATATATATATATATATATATATATATATATATATATATATATATATATATATATATATATATGATAGATATATAGATATATATATATATATATATATATATATATATATATATATATATATATATATATATATATATATATATATATATATATAATATAATATATATATAAACAATATATATAAACACCTGTTCTTTAATAGAAAAACCTTCATTTGGGGGTGTAGCCCTATGCCTTTCAATCCTCTCAACCTATATTCCACCCATAGAGGGGGTATATCTCCGGGACCCATAGACGGGATGTTTACCTGGCTCCATTGGGGGGGGGGTTTATTCACCTGGCTCCCCTACAAATGACTAAGCGCATTTACCTGTCGCCATAAGGGTTGTATTCCCTCATACTGAAATTCCTCTTAACGGCTCTTAGAAGCTGTACAGCAACGCTCGCGCGCACGCATACACACACATACACGCATACACACACTTCAAGAATGCAAAGAAGTGTTCATTAGACGATACAGAACACAGGAAGAGATGGGAAAGATCAAAAACTTGTTGCAAGAGGCAAGAAGGCTAAATGATGAAAGAAATGAAGAAGAGAAGAAAAATTTTCGTTACAGAGTACTTCCAGACAAAGGGGAGATAAAGAAGATAATGACAGAAGATCAAGGGATGAGGCCTCATTAAGACTGTTATACACAAATGCTGATGGATTAGCTGGTAAGGCAGTAGAATTAAAAGATAGGATTCACAACAGTAAGGCAGATATAGTAGCAATTACAGAGACTAAGTTGAGTGAGGACATAAACAGTGTCACAGTTTTTCCTAAGGGCTTCAGAATACTAAGGGTTGAAAGATCTGAGAGGACTGGTGGAGGGATAGCACTGCTCATAAGTGAGAGGATTCAAGTTGAAGAAATAAACTTGGCTATAGAAAGTGAGCTCAGGGAATTTCTTGTTGCTCGCATAAATACTGGGTCAGAGAGCATTATAATAACTGTTGTATACAACCCACCAAGGAACCAAAATAGGCTTGAAATTTATGAGGAAAGTCATATAGGTACTATTGAAGTCATAAACTCAGTTGTTAACATGGCACGGGAGAAAAAATGTAGGATTTTGATTATGGGAGACTTTAATCATAAAGAGATAGATTGGATAAATCTTGACACACACAGTGGTGAGGACTCATTCGGGGCAAGATTCCTAGATTGCGTACAAGGGAATTTCCTACACCAACATGTAATGGAACCAACGAGGGCCAGGGGTGGGGATGAGCCATCACCACTTGATCTAGTGTTCACAGATAATGTGTTGGATATTGAAAATATTGAGTATGAACCACCAATTGGAAAGAGTGACCACTGTGTGTTGTTGATGGAGTATATCATTGAAGATATTCTTCCTGAGAGTAGAGGCACTGAGGACATGAGGAGGAACTATCCGAAAGGAGATTACATCAAAATGAATGAGCTTTTTGCAGTTATTGACTGGAGAACCTTATTTTACAACAAATCTGTACAAGAAATGTATGACATCTTTTGTGAGAAATATGGGAAGATAGTAGATTGCTGCATACCTGTCACCATAGTAGGTGTAATTCATGCCAGAGAGAAATGGTTCGATAATGGGTGTAAAAGAGCTAAGGAGTGGAGAGACAAATGCTGGAAAAGGTATAGGAGGAGAAAAAACATAAATGCCTGGCAAACCTACAAAAGAGCAAGAAATGACTACCTAAGTAAAAGGAGAGAGGCAGAGAGAGACTATGAGAGGGACATCACCAGGAAGGCTAAAGAAAATCCCAAGCTTTTCCACAGCTTTATCAGAGGAAAACTGAAGGTAAAAGAACAGGTTTTAAGGCTAAAGAGAGCGGATGGAAGCATCACTGAGACGGATGAAGAGATCTGCAAAGAATTGAACAAGGAGTTTCAGTCAGTATTTACAGTAGAAAATACCCCACCCCCTCAGATTGCAGTGATAGAAGCTCAAGGGCCGGTATTAGAGAACATCAACCTTACAGCCACAGAGGTATGCAAAGCGCTGATGGATTTAGATGTTCATAAAGCTACAGGTCCTGATGACATATCCCCTCATGTGCTTAAAAAATGCGCAAACACAATATCAGTGGCACTAAGTATCATATTTAAGGAGTCACTGGAGTCGGGGGAGATTCCAAGATGCTGGAAACAAGCAAATGTGATACCTATCTTCAAAAAGGGAAGGAGGGATACGGCTCTGAACTATAGACCAGTTTCCTTGACCAGCATAGTTTGCAAACTTATGGAGAAACTACTAAGGAAACATATCTCTCTTCACTTGGAATCCTTCAACTTTTTGTCAGTGAGGCAACATGGCTTCAGAGAAGGTAGATCAACAGTAACAAACTTATTAGAATTTTATGATGAAGTAAGCCAAATCTTACAGGAAAGAGAGGGCTGGGCAGATTGCATATTCCTAGACTTCCAGAAAGCGTTTGACACTGTTCCACATGGGAGACTTATTAGGAAGCTGCAATCAATGGCTAGAATAGGTGGAAATGTTTTGGAATGGATAAAAACTTACTTAGAAGGAAGGGAACAGAGGGTTAGAGTAAGACACTCAGTGTCTGAATGGAGAAGAGTTAGTAGTGGAGTTCCACAGGGTTCAGTTTTAGGGCCACTTTTGTTCCTTGTATATGTAAATGACCTACCAGAGTCGGTAAATTCATTCATGAATATGTTTGCAGATGATGCAAAGATTGTGAAGAAAGTAAAAAACGAGAACAATGGTAGAGAACTTCAGGAGGATCTAAATAATCTGCATGAGTGGTCAGAAAAGTGGCTAATGAAATTCAATACTTCAAAATGTAAGGTAATGAGAATGGGTACAAGTGCAAGAAGGCCCAAGCTTGACTACTCGGTGGCTGGAGTACAACTTCAAGAGACAGAAAATGAGAGAGACCTAGGAGTAAACATACTGGCAGATTTGTCTCCAGAAATACATATAAATGGCATAGTAAGGGCAGCATATGCATTCTTATCAAATGTAAGGGTAGCCTTCAGGCACATGGACAAGGAAATGTTCAGAAATATTTATGTAACCTATGTGAGGCCAAAACTCGAATATGCAGCCCCCTTTTGGAATCCGAACTTGAAAAAGCACATAGTTAAGCTTGAAAAAGTTCAAAGACATGCCACGAAACTGGTGCCAGAAATAGGCAATCTCAGTTATGATGAGAGGCTGAGGGAATTAGACTTGCCATCACTCAAAGCTAGAAGAGTAAGGGGGGATATGGTGACAGTCTTTAAATTCCTTCATGGTTATGATAGAGTGGATAGGGATCGATATTTCGATATGGCTGGCTCTAGAACTAGATGTCATAGTTTGAAGCTTCGTAAGAAAACTTCTTTGCAGGATGTAAGGAAATACTTTTTCAGTGTAAGAGTAGTTGATAATTGGAATTCGCTAAGCGAGGAGGTAGTTAATGCTATCTCAATCCATAGTTTTAAGGACAGGTACGATAAGTATCACTAAGTCTAAAATGGAACCGATCAGGAGACGGGAAGATACGAGCTTTGGGCTCTTTCCCGTAAACACAATTAGGTAATCACACACACACACACACACACACACACACACACACACACACACACACACACACACACACCTATGTGAGGCCAAAACTCGAATATGCAGCCCCCTTTTGGAATCCGAACTTGAAAAAGCACATAGCTAAGCTTGAAAAAGTTCAAAGACATGCCACGAAACTGGTCCCAGAAATACGCAATCTCAGTTATGATGAGAGGCTGAGGGAATTAGACTTACCATCACTCGAAGCTAGAAGAGTGAGGGGGGATATGGTGACAGTCTTTAAATTCCTTCATGGTTATGACAGAGTGGATAGGGATCGATATTTTGATATGGCTGGCTCTAGAACTAGAGGTCATAGTTTGAAGCTTCGTAAGAAAACTTCTTTGCAGGATGTAAGAAAATACTTTTTCAGTGTAAGAGTAGTTGATAATTGGAATTAGCTAAGCGAGGAGGTAGTTAATGCTATCTCAATCCATAGTTTTAAGGACAGGTATGATAAGTATTACTAAGTATAAAATGGAACCGATCAGGAGACGGGAAGATACGAGCTTTGGGCTCTTTCCCGTAAACACAATTAGGTAATCACAATTAGGTAATCACACACACAGAGGTAATCACAATTAGGTAATCACACACAGGAAAACTTCTTTGCAGACTGTAAGGAAGCACTTTCAAGCATAAGAATAGTTGATAGCTGGAATACGCTATGTGAGGAAACAGTAGATGCTAAAATGCATTCATGGTTTAAGGTTAGATAATGTTAAGTGTTACTGGGTGAAATATGATACCAACCAGGAGTCTGGGAATCACGAGCATGAGAAACTTTCCCGTGAGAACAACAAGGCAAGTACAATTAGGTGAATACACACTGCACTGGAATTCGCTAAGAGAGGAAATTGTAAACGCTAAAGGTATTCAGTAAGTATATATATATATATATATATATATATATATATATATATATATATATATATATATATATATATATATATATATATATATATATATATATATATATATATATATATATATATATACGGTATCATCGAATCAGATAACTGACCGGCAGACAGGGAACCATAAGAATAGTGTTCTTTCTCATGAGGTAATCACACTGAGAAGTCTCTCTCTCTCTCTCTCTCTCTCTCTCTCTCTCTCTCTCTCTCTCTCTCTCTCTCTCTCTCTCTCTCTCTCTCTCTGCTATTAGGCCTATTTTATTACGTGTAAAAGTTGGTGGTAAGATTTTATTATATCTTATTGGTAGAAGCATTGGGAAATTTATATTACCTAAAAACATCACTGAATTGTCTAATATACATTCCGATCTTATATTAGTTAAGTGGTTCAGCTCCTTTAACTAAACTCGTTATTATGTAGTCTAAGAGAAAAACAAAACTTAAAACCAAGTCTAATTTTAGTCAAAGTCTTATCTTTTAATGATTCAAAGTGAATCTATTTACTAAAGTTACTACTTAAAGTATGGAACGAACTCATTGTTATTGTCAGCATTAAACATCACGTCTGTTATTGTGAAATGTTCCCTGCAAAAGTCGTTTCCCTTCCGGAATTCTCGTCACATCGCTCGCCCTGCAGCGGTTCTCCCCCGCCCACGATCCCAAAGGGCAGATTTAAGTCTCACCCAAGGATGATGTCATTGGCAGTTGAAACCCCTGTCAAAATTCCCATTATTATTGCATTTCAGCTTTGCCTCTAACGTCTAGGATTTTGCAAGGCTTCGTGTGATCCTGAGAGTTATGTGTACAAAGTTTAAAACTAACGGATAAAAAGTAAAACTTGGAAGCAATTTGTATCTGGTGTGAGATGGCAACTTTACAGGGTTGAGGTGCGGGGAACACCATTCCTTTTTCAAGTGTTGAGGTAGGCGCTGTCTGTCTGTGTGTAGGAGTCTCTGACCTTTCGGTCTAACTAACACTCAGTGTGGCTTGCCTTTCTCCTTCCTAGCTTAATTATCAAAGTGAAATTTATTCTTGGTTTTATTTTGAGTGTTTCATTGCCAGCTTTTTAAAACCGGCAAAATGCATGACGTCTTCAAGAAAATCCGTCACCTTATGAAATTGGACTCCATTGTCATCGACAATGTCATTTTTCGATTCCACTACAAAGTGACAATGGTGTTCCTCGTAGCCTTTAGTTTGTTAGTGACTAGTCGACAGTATTTTGGTGACCCTATCGACTGTATCGTTGAAGGTGTGAACAGAAAAACTATAGATATTTATTGTTGGTTTCACTCTACATTTACCTTACCAGCCCTCACGGATTCTCTGAAAGGAGTAGAAGTGCCTCACCCAGGGGTCTATAATCATCTCCCCTTGCAGAATCCCACCCCTAAAGGAGATACGGATACTACGGGTAAAAACAACGCTTCAAATACCACTTTGGCTTTTGATCAAATGATCAGACATCACAAATATTACCAGTGGGTGACACTTTTTCTGTTTTTACAGGTAAGTTTCTACATCCAGGTAGACTTCTCAGCCTGTCAGTGGGATCAATCAGAAAATTGATCCTTGAGAAAGTGAGGCTTTGGGGAATATTCACCTGTTATAGCTTTGTGTACAATAAGGTTAATAGATTTTGTATATAGATCACAAAAGTTTTCCCCAAATAATACTATATCAGCCAGTATTCAACATATATGTTGTATTTAGAGTAAAAACTTTAAATTTCATAACCTCTGTCCACTTAGTTTTCTGTAGTAGTAGTAGTAGTAGTCGTAGTTATAATAATAATAATAATAATAATAATAATAATAATAATAATAATAATAATGCATGTATACATATTTTTATATGGCTGCACTAGAACTAGAGGTCATTGTATGAAGATTCGTAAGAAAACTTCTTTGCAGGATGTAAGGAAGTACTTTTTCAGTGTAAGAGTAGTTGATAATTGGAATTCGCTAAGTGAGGAGGTAGTTAATACTAACTCAATCCATAGTTTTAAGGACAAGTATGATAAGTATCACTAAGTACAGAATAAAACCGATCAGGAGACGGGAAGATACGAGCTTGGGGATCTTTCCCGTAAGCAATATTAGTCATTACATACATACATACATACAATTTGGTAATTACAATTAGGTAGTTACATACATGCACACATACAATTTGGTAATTATAATTAGGGAGTTAGACATACATACATACATACATACATACATACATACATACATACTTACATATAAACAGTGCTTGCAATAATAGTTTTACAGACAAACTCTCATAACAATGGTAGAGGGTGGGTCTTTCTGCATAATTATCTTCATTGTTTATTATGTCCTGGTGTCACAATCATAAAAAAAAAATGATCTGTTACAAGGTCATAAAGACACTGAACTCCGTCCTGGTACATGTGTTTATTATTCATGAGTTTTTCCAGTGCGTGCGTGTGTGTATGTGTGTGTTTGTTTATAGGATTTTTATTTATAACTAGAAAAAAAACAAGCTCAAACGTACATTCATGTTTGTATATATATATATATATATATATATATATATATATATATATATATATATATATATATATATATATATATATATAGAGAGAGAGAGAGAGAGAGAGAGAGAGAGAGAGAGAGAGAGAGAGAGAGAGAGAGAGATAGATAGATAGATAGATGCTGAACATCAAAAGAACGTAACCTGCATTGCAAGAAAGTATTATATCTATTTTTCTGTCTATCTGTGTATGTATTTATAATATAGATAGAGAGATATATATAGATAGATAAATAGATAGATATTCTATTCATTATTATTATTATTATTAGTAGTAGTAGTAGTAGTATTATTATTATTATTATTATTATTACTATCATTATTATCATTTTCTGATGTTCATTGTTATCAATCGATATTATTTAGGCCTTTACCGGTTCTTTGGTAGACGAACCTCACCGCCGGGGCATTGGGAGACAGTGTGTTATCGGATTGGATTTTTGTTTAACCAGCGGTGGACCTCCTCCAAATCCTCGACACGTCTCCATAGCCAAGGGATCAGTTTCGGTTTCCCCTCCTTCAGCCCAGGCCGCCACCATAGGCTTCGGGAGGAGTCACCGAAGCCCCAATTCCATCAGGAGGAGGAGACTTCCCTTGGTTAATGCCCCACCGAGGCCTCAGTGGAAACCAAGAGAAGCATGGCTTCCCCCTGAACAAACAAACAACCATTTATTTCTATTTCTGTACAATGGTTATTCTTCTTAAAATTAAAAGTAACGTATAATATAATAATAATAATAATAATAAATCTTTATTTCCAAAGTACATTGGGTATTCAAATAAGATGCATATATATTCCAGATAGACATCTGTGGTGTACGATATAGACATACTAAAACAAACAAATCATAAAGATGAGTGTACTATTAAAATTTACAAGTAAAATCTTCCTTTAAGAGTAACTTCTTAAGATTATATTTAAAAGTATACACTGAACCAGCATTTTTTAGTTCTCTGGGAAGCTGATTATATAAATGAGGTCCACGAATGTTTATATCTCTTGAGCCAATATCAGTTTTAGACCTTCGTACTAATAAATCTTCCCCTTGACGGGTAGTTAACCCGGTAACTGAGCTTACTGTAGAAAAATTATACAAGCAATCAGGAAGATTGTTTCTTAGTATATTAAAAACAAAGGTACATATATCAAAAACATATTTATCTCTAATCTCTATCCATTCTAGATCTTTTAAAACACATGTAATTGAAATAATAAGTAAGAGGGTAATACATAGTTAAATTAAATGTAGCTTTCATAGAAAATGGTAATGATATAATAAAAGTGTTAACAATAATGTTAATAATATAGTAATAATAACACTAGATACAGTATCGTTATTATCGTTATTGTTTCCACTCGCTCTGACAGAAGATACCTTGGCCGCCCCCAAGAAGTGCCTTCTGCACACGAGGGAAGGGCGGCGAGCGGAGCAAGAACCCACCATGCCCGAGGCAAGGCGAGGGGGAGGATAGGATAGGTGGGGGAGGAACAGTGACGGCATCGAGTGAACTCTCTAGCCCTATTCAGGGTGTCATCACTGAGGAGAGGGGGATATAGGATGGGAAGGATTGGGGGGATAAGCACGAAATTTAAGGAAGGAAGAGATGATACCATGCCCCAATCAGCATCCAACGGACGCCTGGGATTGCATGGCCAGCCCTTGCTGTTGCTCGCCTTTCCGTAAAGGGTTCGCATTTTCATGAGAGCTGAACTTGAGACGTGATGAACTATATACAGGTTGGCTGGACTATTGACATGACTAAATGCGAAGATTATGCTCACTGAGGGGGTCGCTTGCTCACGTGTTCACCACGCGAGATCATATAATATTCACTACAAGAACCAAGTAAAATCGAGCCTCACATGTCTGAATATCAGAAGTTTTTATGGGCTTCGAAAAGATAAAATTTGGCCTCATTCAGTGACAGATAATAAACAAATGAAATGTAGAGACAACATACAAATATTCTATGACCTTATGTAAGATTCTCAACATTTCGAAAGAAATGGAAATGTAGCGTGGTTATGCCTACAACAAGACCGTAGTTACATGAGGCAATTTCTTTGATTCAGACAACCTGCCTATGAGGAGAGCGAGGTTAACCGTGGCTGTAAAGTAAATGATGCTATTGAAAGATTTTAAAATCTTTTCTTTAGTTTTTCCTTGCTAAAGGAAAAATAATCTTTAAATGTGTAATTGCGAATTTATTTGAGTGACAAATATTTATCATCTTATCTGAACGGTCAGAAAAGGAGATATGATCACTTGATTTCCTGATGTGAAAGTATTCTGAATAAGAAATCCATCTAAATCTTATATTACGTTCACTATTTTAGATGTTTCCAGTATTCGTTGGGGATAAAGGAATAATCCTTGTGCCAGATGGATGGGTGTGAGGTAAGTTGCCATATGATAAAGCAGTGGGGGTAAACCAGCTGCGGCTGTCGCATCTCATTATAGAATGTTCTTGCCCACTTACCTTGTGGATGACCCAACCAGGGTTGAAGGGGTGGAGACGTGGCATCCCATTATCCCCAAGGAGCTGTGAGGAATGGTTGAGGTATGTGTAGATCGTGGTGAATGTGCGTTTTTTTGGCTCGGCCACCTCCCTTACAAGGGGGGAATGAGG
>JAXCGZ010016489.1:0-17699 GCA_037179515.1 Halocaridina rubra
GAGAGAGAGAGAGAGAGAGAGAGAGAGAGAGAGAGAGAGAGAGAGAGAGAGAGAGAGAGAGAGAGAGAGAGAGAGAGAGAGAGAGAGAGAGAGAGAGAGAGAGAGAGAGAGAGAGCCAAAACGAGTACCATGAGGAAAATTGCTCTATTAAGTCCAATTCTTAGGAGATGACATCTTAATACTAATCTCAAAGACAAAATATCTAAATCAAAACTATCAAACGCATCTGTTTCAGTCACCTATTGTTTGAGTTAAATTTGAAATGACTACAAATAATAAAGAGTCTTGAACAGCAGAAGTCCAATTGCTTGGACTTCGGGTGACATTTTATATACACATTTATTTAAATAGTATTACGACCAAATTAAGTCTCTATCTCTCTATATATACAAAAGCAAAGAACCCCTTTTCTAGGGGGTGGATAAATCAAAGCAAAAAACTTGACTTTTTGTGGAAGGAAAATACAAAGAAAGGGATTCCAAGTTCCCTCGCTTGTGTTCCGTTTTGTTGACTTTTACAATATGCTAGAGAAAACGAGAAAAGTACTTTTGCTACCCTTCAGGAAGGATATAAGAAAGACTATAAAGGAAGAGTAATTTTCCTCAGATCATCACGTCAGCATTAAAATTTATTGTCCATATATTTATTCTCTTATAAGCTCAAGTTTTGCATTTTGTCCATGTAGCTATTCCTGATGGCAATTGGATTGCTCTAGTCCTTTAACAATATCTATAAACGTAAGCTTAGGAACATACACAAAAACAAAGAAGTTATTGCTGTTTTTGTCCTAAATGCTCCAAATTTATTACAGTCCCTCCACTCTCTCTCTCTCTCTCTCTCACTCACTCACTCACTCACTCACTCACTCACTCACTCACTCACTCACTCACTCACTCTCTCTCTCTCGTATACCCAAGTCTAGGTTTATGGCATTCCCGTTCACGCTTTCTTAACTTCATACACATACAGTACCTGCAATCCCCTATGTATGGGGGGAGTGGCCAAGAAAAAGCACTCAGGTTTACAAGAAACTAAGCTTTATTTGCTCCTATTAGCTCCTACATCTAGGTTTTATAATCAAGAGTATTCATATTTTACCTTTACCAAGAGTAAGTTTGATAAACAAATCAAACACAGTAAGTACTCGAGAATAACAAGGGGAGAAATTGCTAAGTGATAATCATCATTACTAGAAATGTACTGTAACAGGTAATTTTGACTCTCTTTTCATTTTATTATAGGTCGTGTATTGGGCATAAGATAGGGCATCATATCTTAATTCCCTCGCTAAGATCTCTCTGTGCCCATGCTGAAAATGGCAATTAATAGTGGCACATAAAACAGCAAGAAACATTACTGTTCTTTGAGGTGAGAGGAAAATCACTTCAATCAACTCCTAATTTTTCATATCAGCTAACTAAATGGGAAAGGGGAGTAAAGACTTAACAATCCCATCTTGTCTGAAATTATTTTCTTGCCACAGAAGAACTGATGGATAGGGTGAGGGGGGTCAGGATATGATGAAGTCCTATTGCCTCCAATTTCTGCTCAATGAAGGTAATAATGCAATCATCTGCATGATATGATATAACAAATTTTCTTCTACATCACTGAATAGAAAAAAATATATAATAATAATAGTAGCTTTCTCTAAGTACAGAACAACATTTGTACATAGTCTGCACTGCTAACTATGAGGTAACTGTATAATTTAATGATTAAAAGCACCTCACAACATGGCAGTTCTAATATCATCTCACTTGAGTATTTGCTTACACGAAGATGATGACTTCTGTACATACACACTGAATAAAAATAATTTTAATAATAATAATAATAATAATGAAGGTTGTCCAATAACACCCCAAAAAGCAATAAGTATAAAAAATATGTAATTTTTCTGTACTAAAATTATCTCTAGACTTACGGAAACTACTGACTCCATCAACTGTGGGGTACAATTAAACAATAATAATAATAATAATAATAATAATAATAATAATAATAATAACAATAATAAGAGTATGAGATTCTGACTCCAAATTCTGCATTTTGAAAAGCGTTAGGGCTGAGTTCCCAGGTCGAGTGGTACACATTTGATACTTATTTACACTACCTCTCAGTCTCCATAAACCACATCAAATACGGTTGATTCATAGGCTTTTTATGATCCTAGTGAAAGTCAGCCAAGTTTATATACATGACTCAAACAAAAACTTCTTAAGATAATTTACAAAATTTATCTTAAGACTAATAGTGACACATAAAACGAGGTTTATGAAATTTACTTGCACAGCCACTAAAGACAACACAGTATAGTATGGGATTAATATTTTTTTATGAGTGTGACATCTGGACGAACAAAAAGAAACTGTTCTCATGAGGCTAGGGCATGAAGAAACATAAAGCAAAGAGAAACAGGAATGGGGAGTGTTGTGACTTTTCAGATGTAAGGGATACTAAGAGATGCATAATGAATATGTAAGAATATTGTGTGGAGATGTAGACACAGAAAAGGATCCGTAAATGTATGAAGCTTTAACATCGAGCTGTCCAGAACTGTCCTATTTACATCTAAAAGACCTTCAGTTATAGCATCGCAATGGACAGCTGGTGCCAAGGGACAACCTACTAAAAGGTTGGGTAATGAGTACAACCTAAGTCATTATTTGTACATAAACCAACACATCTCATACAATTTTACTTCAAGCATTACTCAATTTATGAGTCTCAAAAGCAAAAGAAGCAACAATATGTTTCATTTCTGAAAATTACTGTGCATTGAAAACGATTTCACATAAGCAAATAATAGAACCTAGTATGTTTCACTTAAATAGCAAAGTAAATATTTTTGTTAGTCTTTTTTTTTAAACTAGATAATACACTATATGGAAGATGCTAAGCTAATGCTATAAACGAAGTCTTGAACAGATTCTTCTGTAAAACATAGAAGTAGAAATGCTATTTTAAAACTTATAGAGAACTTAGGACATCTATGCTAATATCTAATCAGCACAAATAAACTTTCATTAAGCAAACTTAGATGCCGAATTATAGTGGAATAATGCCAGTATTGCAATACTGAGTTGTCCAATAAACCCCAAAATGTGTAAGTATATACAGCATGTATTTATGATACACTGAAATGATCCCTAAATTTTTTAAGACTACTGTCTTTCTTTTGTTCTCTCTTCTCTTCCATTTGCTCACCATCTGGTTTATAGTCTGATAATTCTAGCACGGTTTGTTGCTTGACTACTACTACTGCTTCTAATAATAATAATAATAATAATTATTACAGTGTAGCTGAGGGGTTTTTGAACTTTAATAGTACAATCCATGACAGTTTGATGTTAAGTCTTCCTTCAGTTACGGTTCTCTCTTTATGCCTATATCAACACTGAATATTCTTGGATGTTCGTTACACATCTTTTATTATACCTTCACATCTGACTCCATCGGTTTCTCTTTACTTTATGTATTCTTCGTGCCCAGGCCCGATGAGGGCCAGGTGGTGTGTGTGTGTGTGTGTGTGTGTGTGTGTGTGTGTGTGTGTGTGTGTGTGTGGTTTTTTTTTTTTTTTTTTTTTTTTTTTTTTTTTTTTTTTTTTTTTTTTTTTTTTTTCCCTCCTGGTGTCACAATTATAAAAAATAGATGCATATGTTACAGTAGAAGAGGATAGCAAAATAATATTTTTCTGCCAAGGGAAAGATGTCCAGCCAGATTACATCAAGGCAATCAAATCCACCCAAAACAGACTGGGGCACCGTTATAGGTAAAAAAAAAAAAAAAGTTAGTTTGATACACTTTTCCAGTATTCCTTAATGAAAAACACACATTATGAAATACATTTACAAATCCATAACGTTTGAGGAATTATCCAGTAAATGTGATTCACATGATGTATTAAAATACAAAAAAGTTCACCTCAGGTAAGCTGCTACCACAAATTCTGGACATGTGTTTAAATAGTCTAAGAGTAAAGATTTGTTTAAATACGTAGTGGTTGCTGTTATCTTATAGCATATATGTTGAAATTAATAAAAATAAATTGTTTGCTTTTGTACTGAAGAACTATAAAACCCAACTGATAACTAACAATTATTTAATTATTTCATTCCTATTTTAATTAGTATTTATACTTTGTTCTTCTATATCTGTCTGCTTGGCACACATATTATTGGGACATATAATACTATATTGTATAAATTCTCATGCTAAGTGCACATATTTTTGGGACATATAAAACCCCTTCTTAAGCATTCCCATGTTAAGTGCTCATATTTCTGGGACACAAAAAAAAAAAAATTATTCTAAACTTTTATGCTAGGCTCTTATAGATTATTACATTGACTGTTCAGCTTCAGGGTGCATATTGAATATGTGACGCTTGAGGTTCCCTCTTTGGGCAGCTCGATGAGGGCAGAGAGGGCACTGGAAAGGCTTTTCGCCCGTGTGAACCCTCTTGTGTTTCTCAAGGTCATTCCGATGTGGAAAGATTTTTGTACAGTATGGACATAAATAACAACGGCCACCAGAAATTCTTTTAAATCCTGCACTTGAAGAACCAACAGCAGCTAAGAGAGAGCTCGCAGAGGAGAGAGAGATTTCATCTGATAAGGTGTTGGATGAGGGTTTTATCAGTTGTAAGCTTGGATGATGGCTCAATAATTCACCAGATGCAATAGATGCAGAAGGCAATGCCTCTCTTGGACTCATCAATGCTGATCTCTCCACCTGGGGAGAAGGGACACATCAGGATAAAGAAATGAATTGCGCAAAAGGAAGTATTTTATTTTTACAACCAGACTCGTTCAGTTACATGAAGGGTTTTTTGAATTTAGAAATAAAATCTGCATAAATACAGTTCTAATAAGAATGAAAACAGACTGAAACTTGTTATCCAGAGCTTGAGATTAATATATTGTTGAGGTAAACAAAATTCAAAAACTGCTTAAGTACAATACTGTAAATAGGTCTAGCAAGAACTTCCATGACCTTCAAAAGAGTTTTCATCAACAGCGATGTACATCTTATATTGAGCAATATAGTTGTTGACAGCTGAAGCCTTTTGAAAAGCTAGTTTTCTTGCTATATATTAAATCAGTTTCCTACAGCCATTAATGATATGGACAAATAAATATTTTATCTGAACTATACTATCCAATATTTCTTTCACTATACTGTGATAGCTAATATGATCAGCAATAATATTTTACTAATACAATTGTATAAGTCAAATAAATCATATTTCACACAGATATAAAATATGAGATTTCAGTCCTTATAAGACATGGGAAAATTTCATAAACCAAGCTTCAAAGGATGAAGGGAAGGATAAGATGCAGAAAAAGAAGAGTATGGATGAGAGAGCAGCAATGATTAAGGAAAAATATTACTAACACTCGATGTGAATGTGTGTGTGCACCATTTGATGTGTCACTATCAGTCCCTTATGGATGGGGGTGGACATTATGCTATCCTGCTGAAGCTATCAAGGTGGCCATAATTACAACACAAAAGAAGCAGAATTTCATCAGATTTTGCAAATTCACCTTTCAGCAAGCTTTCAGATGTATCCAAAGCTTCTACCTTTTCACCTTAAATAAAAAAAAATATTTCATGTCAAAATTAATCCCCATTCCAACTGGGGTGAAAAATGACATGTTGGAGCTGGGGATTAAGGCTGGGCGCCCTCCCTAATGCCCTGCACTGGGCTCGAACCCGCCTTAGTCGCCTTCAGAATCGCATGCTCAATCTATGAGCTATCGTAACCCCTTCACCTTATATCAGCGGGAATAAAACTTACTACAACTTTCTAGTAAATCCTTGTTTGAGCTTATAACCTGAGTGCTACTATGGCAAACTGGAAACACTGATTCTATACTTTTCAATTCACCAGCAGTCTCTGTATATATTCAAGAAGTAATCTAGTTTTATGTGTCACTGATAGTGACACATAGAACGTGATTATTATAATGTGCACAATTAATTTTCCAGTACAGTATTTGAAAATTCATTTAAAGAATACAGTCTTGTATTTACAATCAGCAAACCACAATATTATTTCTAAGGATAAGGAGATACCTCATTTCGGACAATGAGAGGAAGAGAGTTTCAATCAGCAGAAAGAGTGCATGACTATCAGTCAAAGAATCTAGGGTTCTTTCCATGGTGGCTTGCTTAGCTAGTATTTGTTACAGCAACTAGAAGATCAGGAGAGGGTAGCGACTACCTCGCATTTTGAGTATACCACAAAATGTATTTGGGGTTTTATGTGGACCAGCATGTTCAAGAGCTTAGGTTCTTGTAAAAAAAGAAAAAAGTACATTTAGCCATCAACTAAAATTATCCCATGTTTCTACAAAAAAGCTAAGACAAGTGTTGAGAGCATTTTGACCTTACAGACAAGCCATCGATCAACACCTGCCTCGTTAGTTTTCATTGTTGTGCTGGGTACGGCAAGTAAGCTTTTACAGCAGAACAGTTTTAATGGTGGTCTCAACATATATTGTAGCTTTTCAGACTAGAAGCCATTAAGAAAAAAATAATATTCTTAACTGATTATTATATAGTAAACACCTTTATATGCAAACCTTATGAAGCATTAATGTTTGGAAAAAATCTATACATGGCAAACAAAAATTATAACATTACAACTTAACATATCACATGAACCACAATATGTACTTATTCATATGAGAGTACATATGACATGTATTTTATTGTGAAATTTAAACTGGTTCATATATGACATGATGTCTCTTTCTTCAGATATTCAAAATGGCAGTAGATGCTATATAAATCTAGTTCACTGGATATGTTGTAAATCATTTGATCTCTGACTTTATCATGGCAATTCATGGATAATGACAAAAATTTGCTAGAAACACTTTATCATGACATTATCTTGTCTGCCATCTTTATTTAGATGTGTGAACAGGTGAAGTTTGATGCATTCATTACAATAGTATTATATTATCTTGCGTCTGTTATTTTTGTTAGATGTAAAAACATGTAAGCTTTGATGCTTTAACAAATTTATCATGATATTGTCTTATGTCCGCTCTCTTTGTTTAGATGCGTGAACATATGCGCTTTGATATGTTCTTTCTGCGAGGCTCGATACGGACAGAGTGAACAAGAAAATGGTTTTTCTCCAGTATGAGTAAGCATATGTCTGTTCAAATTGCTCCGAGTTGTCGTCTGAAAGGGGCATCGGTGACATGTGAAAGGTTTCTCTCCCGTGTGAGTACGAAGGTGATGACGAAGGTTCGTGGTAACGGTGGTTGTGTACGAACACGAAGGGCAATGATGGATCTTGGTAGTAGATGATGGAGAAGAAAACGACAAAGCTGATGGCAGATATGGAATGTCATCTTTTCGAACAAGGGATGTCTTTGAGGTTCTTGATGGTGTCTCCTGATCTTTCACCTCATTCGTTAATCCATGTCTTCCTCCTCCTCTATTTACCTGTAGGAATTGACGATTCTTTCAGTATTCTTTATCATGAATATTGCACAAAAAATCGTACATATACTTCCCCTGCTCCAAGCATTCATATACTGCATTTTCACACCAAATAACTGCAGAGCAATAAACATATCATCATTTATATGATTATTATTATCATCATCATAAGCTAAACAACATCCCAGCAGGAAATAGTCAAAAGTTTAAATCAGATGGCTCCAGCAGAGGAAACAACTTGGTAAGGAAAAGTAAAAAGAGAAGATAGAAAATAATAAAATTATACAAAAATTGTAAAGCTGAGTATTGCAATACAAGTATTTTCCCACTATAATTTTAAATATTCAGCAGTACATTATGCTTCATGAAGAATTATTAGTGGATAGTTTAAACTTCTTTTGAAGATCCACATATTCCACAAGATGGCTAAGTAATTCATTCAAGTTCCTAACAGCAGTTGGAGTAAAACTTCTTAAAACTGATTGGCATAAACTCTAAAAAAAGAAAATGCCCCATTATTGACACTGGCTACACTTCTGGTAACGTGCATAAGACAGAATAAACCAGGTGGAGCCCAATGCTAAGGGTGACTAATGTAATAAATTTTATACATTAAGCAAAATTAGCTATGTCACGATTAAACTACTAAGACACGATTATACTAGAAGTTAGTGCATCATTAAAGAATAAGAAATTTAGCAGAGCACAAGTTTTATTCCAATAAGCTAAAATGAGTATTTGCAGGCAATGACTAAACTAGGAGGCAATACTGTACTTCGAATTAGGAAGTACGAAAAGTCTTAAAAAAATAAATAAAAGCATTCAAGATATACATTTTTTGTGCAACTGAGAAAGATATACAACAAATATGTTGTTCAAGTCACCAATATATAAATCAAATAAAAATACTAAGTACCAGTAGACATTCATATATTAATTTTTTTTTTTTTCCAGAAGAAAGAGAATGGGCTCATCTCTTCTAATTTTACCTTTTAGGAAAGGAAATTAAGTTTACAAACGAAAGCCCCAGTAGCAAAGTAGTAGTAGCACACGCGAGCTGGGAGGCGACTGATGTGGGCTTGAGCCCACCAAAGGATGTTAGGAAGGGGATCAAGACTTAATACCCCAGCTCCAACCTGTCTGTCCCCCTCCATTAAAGACGATTGAATGTGGCACATGAAATGGTACATACAACATAAATTTACAAGTACTTCAGACAGTACATTTAACGATAAGCTCACATATTAACATACCTCAATTCTGTTACTTATTCGGCAAGAGTAAAATTATGCTGCTGCCTAAACACCTTGCATACATTTTGTATATCTACACAATATCCATCTTATAATCATCACAGGAAATAATGAAACGAGACATTATAATCAATCCTTAATGGAAACCACCTTTACTATTGAAACTAAGACATTTTCCAAGCAAATAATTGAATTACAAACAGAGTTTTGTTTAGTCCATGTAAAATATCACAAATGCAAAAACCTCTGCAAAAAATCTTGCAATATTACCAGCAACATTCTACAGAAACTCAACATAAAAAAGCCTATTAGTTGGAATATCTCTGACGTGTATGAAGGGATGAAATATGGTATATATATCACTGAAACCTGAGCTTAATTGCCAACTAAATTGGGTGAGAAGTAATTGCCAGATCTGGTATTAATGATAGTATGGTCCAGCTTCACGTTATATTCACTCATAAAATTGACAATATATTTCAAGTCATACACTGTATAGCTTGATAACCTTACCCTAATATTTTAAAATAGCCAACTATTGGCAAGTATTCTCCATTCCAACACTAACAGAGAAATCAGACGTTGGAACAGCCATATTATTATTCAAAACGTTGGTTGAAACAGATTCACACGCCAATTCTGAGAAATCATCTACGTGCTGTTGCACATGCCGACGAGAGAGATGGGACAGCAGATGTTCTTTACGAGCACCGGCGTACTGACAATATGGACACTGGAAGGGACGTTCCCCAGAATGTGATCGAAGATGTCGTTGTAAACTACTATGATAGGCAAAAGAGGAGTCAGGGCAGTGGGGACACTCATATCGGTTCTCTGAATTGAGAGAGATGGTCGAGGATATAGTAGTGGCAGTAGTTGAAGTCGAGAGAGTGCTGGTGAAGTTGGAGTAGCCAAATGTCTGAAAGAGAGATTCAATGTCAACTATAATGGTAGTTAAGATACCATACTTTAATTCATCATCACAGAGTACAAATATCATCAGATTTGTACTATGCATTAATTTTACATAGCCCTTCACTCTGAAAATCTCTCTCTCAGTCCAAGTCAAGATACTTGGCAATTATACATGTCATGCCTTCGTCAGCATTTTGTACACTTTCACCAAACTGCATCCCTCTCTAAGAAGCATCAACAAAATATGAAGACTTTGTTTTTTATAATCTTAATTTCAAATATAAACGGCTAAGAAGACATTCAACCCAAAAACAAAGTATTGAAGAGCCATATATACAGTATATGCAAAAGCTAAACGAACTAAGCAAGAAATAAAAGTTATGAAAAGTCACAATGAGGGTACCCAATCTGAGTTCTATGTCTGACTTTTCCTTTTTCTTCAGGAGTAAGTAGGCCATACCTATGTGATGGCTGCAATCTCCCTTGTAAGGATGCTGTCCATGTCAAATTACACATTCACCAGAAGTTAAATTACCTCGAGCATCACTCTTAGAGCCTAGGAGATAAAAGGATGCCACAATTCCAGCTACCACCCTGCTTACATTCAAAGTTTAAAGGACTCTAATGAAAGGCAGAGACAAGGGAAAGTGGGAGCATAGAGCTCGACTATATACCTACCATATAGCCAGGGCCTAAGCCCTTTCTCCATTCACATGGGCCCAGTGATCTTCAGGCAATGGATTTGTACAATATTATCATTTTTAAACTCTTTGAGGAGAGATGCTATGTAGTAATAAATAGAAAATGGTTTAAAAACAGTATTCATCATATTCATTTATTAATTGCTGTGTAAATACCTCTATACAATTATATTATATTTTATCAAAGTCATATTCTAAACCTCCTTAATACGTATTGTATTATTTAAGCTTTTGTATTTGTAAACTGGAACATATGGGTATTATAATTATTATTATTATTATCATTATTGAAGGTTGTCCACATTACTGAGGTTGTTAAATCATTATTATTATTATTGTTGCTGTATTATGATAACTCAAACAAAAATAGAACAGAATTCATCAAGTGAGGTCGAGAAATACTATATTTTGGTATGTACAGCTAAATAATTAAGGACACTTAACAAAGAATGATATAAGACTGGTACTAAAGTAAACACACATTTTCCTTCAGATTTCTTAAAGCCGAGGAACAACCAATCAATTTTTTCATTTTACATGGTTGAGGAATTTTCTCCAATATTTCTGTACAGGACTCAGAGATGCATGACCAAATACAGTAGTATGTTGGCCCTTGGCACCAGCCGCCAGTTGCAGAACTAAAGCTGAAGGTTTATTTAGACTTGAATAAGACTGTTTAGGGCTGTTCAACGCTAAGTTTTCTTTCAGTTACAGTTCTTTTTCTATGTCTACATCAATACCGAATAATCTTGGATATTCGTTACATATCTCTTATTATCCTTGCACATCTGACAAGTCCCACTCTCTCCATCTGTTTCTCTTTATTTTGTTTTCTTTGTGCTCAAGCTAATGAGGGCAGTTCTACTTTTTTTTGGCTTGTCCTGGTATCACACTCATAAAAAAAATTAATTGGGAATGATGAGAGTCCTTCCAGAGAGCAAAGCTGTATCTCTGCAGGCTTAAAAAAAAAATTTGCCAATTTCTATATGTGTTTATCAATGACCTCCTGACGACCATGGTTGCGTAATAGCAGAATGTTCAACTTGGGAGGTGACAGTCCTGTGAATAAGCCCACCACAGGGCATTAGAAAGAACATCCAACCTTAATTCCATAGCTTTAGTCTGTCTGCATCCACCCTCATACTGGGGACTAATAGTGACACATATAATGAGAATTAGTTAACTAGCTCCACACAGTCGGTAAAATAATTCACCGAAACGCCAAAAAAAAAAAAAAAAATGAATTCCACAAACAATATTAAATTTTTTAAGAGTCAAAAGGCTTTTGTGTACTCCTGAGCAGATCAGGATGTCGTCGGAAAATATGCGACTTTAGATGGTCCTTTCGAGAGGTGGCGTAAGAACAGCTCGGGCACTTATAAGGCTTGATCCCGCTGTGAAGACGGAGGTGACGAACATAGCATTTTTTTCCGCTGAAAGTAGAGTTGGGGCAGAGAGGGCATGTCAGAGGACCAGTCGGATTTCCTGCACGGTTTCTCAACGCCTTCCGCCTTCTCATCTGAAAGAGAACAGCAAACCTTGTCGGATGATTAGGAAAATGCAAAAATACAGTGCAGAGATATTTCTAGAAATTTTAATGAATTTTAAAAGAAGTCAAAGTTTAATAGCTGTAACTATATGTATTTGTTAGAGAACAATCCTTTTTTTTTTTTGGAATATTTTTGCAGAGCAGACCTTTTACTTTCAAATGAACTCTCAAACTACTTTCCATCCACATTATACATACATATGCAATGGCAATAATCACCTTTGTAAGGGGAGTGGCTGAGCCAAAGCACACACAGTCACAAAAAAAGCTAAAATACCACCATTACTCCCCCCATGCTCCATCAATTTAGCTGTAATAATATAAAAGTAATAGAGGAGCCATTGTATGTAGCATGTTATTTAAACAGACCTTCTGCAAGCTCAAAACACATTCTTAATATACATACATATACAATCCCCCTTGTAAGGATGAATGGCAGAGTCAAAACACAAAAATTCACCAGACGCCATACATGCATTTCAAACTTACTGTACAATGTATGCATGCATGTTGGATGTAGGACTTTAGAATATTTAATGATAACTACAATCAGAATCCAATTTATTTTTAATCTGAGGAAAAAATATTCCATTTTATACAGTATACTGTATCATTAATTACTCCCCCAGAGAGACAGAATAGCTCCTCCTTCGCCAGTATGTCATAAAACTCGACTAAATGGCAAAGCGAGGAAATCAGGAATCCCTTCCTCTGTATTTTCCTCCAACAGAGTCATGTTTTTTGCTTTGACTCAGCCACCCCCTAATAAGAGGGATTTGAGCTTCTATATATAGACTGATTAATTATTGTTGCTTAGGACTTACTGAGAATGCCAAAAGTTGTAGTTAAAATAGGGCAGAGATAAATCCTAGCGAGGGAAATGTAGGTCGAACTGATCAGATGTCAAAAAATTTATAAAGTGGAGTCCGCACATGCACGTATGTAAGGTAACTTGTACAATGTATACTACACAATGCACACACCTATTTTTATGCTATATATAATTATCTTTTTTAAATTATGACCACTGATACAAGAAAAAAGCTCTGGGTAAAAGCTTAAACAAAATTCATTTGTAAGATTGAATCATCTCAGGTAAGCTCATATCATCATATGTAAGTTTTATTCATCACATGTAAGATTGGATCATCATATGTAAGATTGGATCATCAAATGTAAGCTTGAATTATCACATGTAAGACTGAATCATCACATGTAAGACTGAATCATCACATGTAGGCTTGAATCATTATATGTATGCTTGATATTACATGTAGACTTGAATCGTCACACGAAGAGTTGAATCGTCACATGTAAGCTTGAATCATCACATGTAAAGTTGAAACATTATATGTAGGCTTGAATATTTGCATGGAGGCTTGAGTCAACACATAAAATGTTGAATTATCACACGTAAGCTTGAATCATCAAAGGGTAAAATTCAAGTAAGTTAAGGACTATCTGTGCTCTTTTAAGCTAAGACTATATAAGAACTAAACTAAAGTAAACGAAGCTAATCCACACTTAGCGAAACTAAAGAAAACAGAAATGTGACAGAGTTATAATGAAGGTCTCATCAAAACCAATTAACATAATCAACAGGAAAACTCCATTAATATGTGGGTGAGAAAAAACATATTTATCGACATAGATACTTTGTGGGATAGGAAAACAATTTATCTACATAAATATTTTTATTTAATGTAGCTATAAATCTCAGTGGTTAAGGATTATTACTCAGAATACGATTTCACATATTTACTTGGCAATATTATCTATATAACTAGAAAAGGACATCAATTTTAAATAAATAAAAAACATTTTGATCTACAGATGAACTTTAGATTCAGAGGAGGATAAACTTTGTACATTACATAGGTAAATGACATATTTAAATATGAATACCATACATCATACACACACAATGGACGTAATCTCCATTGTAAGAGGGTGGTCGAGTCAAAGCACACATTCACCAGAAACTAATATACCTCAATCACTCCTCTTAGCTCTTCGAGGATAAAGGGCTGCCACAAATCCATCCCACAACCATGAATGCAGTACTTGTAATTTAATAACTATTCTGAGAAACGAATACTCTCAATAAGGGTGAACATCATTATTAAACACGAATATTTTCTTCTAAATATTCTGAAAAGAGAATTCTCTCTATAAGGGTGAACATCATTACCAAACAAATAACTTTTCTTGTAAATATTCTAAGAAGAGCAGATTCTCTATACAAGTGAACATCATTATCAACAGAGAATATCTTCTAAATATCCTGAGAAAAGAATACGCTCTATAATTTAACATCATAATCACAGTAAGATCTCTTTTTAGCTAGAACTTTGTGTTTGCGCCAGAGGTGATCATTGAGGTGTTCCCGTCTCACTGCGCTGTACGGACACATGTAGCATCCGAAGGGTTTTTCTCCGGTGTGTATACGAATGTGTCTCCTGAGGTCACTTGTCTGCTTGAAAGTCGACCTAAAGCAGTACGGACAGGTCAAGGAAGAGTTCACTTCGCTCGAGGCGTCGAGTCTTCCTCCTGATCCTCTTCCTCCTTCCTAGAAGAGAATACCTCATTATCAGAATGCTTAGACATTTCACAAAATTTTTTGGACATTCCTGCACACTTTTCTAGCCATAATAACATTTCTTGTTGCATACTGATAGGGTAAAATTTCCTTGAATGGTAATTTCCTGTATCATATTGATATGGGGAAATTTCCCTAAAATGGTAGTACAGTAAAAAATATGTACACAAAGCTATTTTACAAATTAGCTTTCATAGACAAACAGAATCATTAAGAACATTCAATATCTATGCATAATATTCAACAGCATAATTAAGTGCTCAAAAACATTAACAACCTATCTTCAGTAACAAAAGGCCAAGGATTGAGAAATCACAAGCGTCACCTATTTTAAAATTTTATTTTTTGTCATACAACTTTGCACAAAATTTAGGTCTTACATAAATTAATAAGAGCCTAGTTTCAAAATCAAGCCATTATATATATATATATATATATATATATATATATATATATATATATATATATATATATATATATATATATATACAAAGCAGAATTTAGGTCACGTACAGTCTAAACATACACCATCAAGTATAATGCACTGAGCAAGGATTAGCTGGATACATAAGATCTTACAGATATGTTTTTACAGCTAATAAAATATAGACTCACAATAAATACCTTGCAGATCTGTAATAAATTTCCGACTTTTTTAAATTTTACCGGTCAAAAAGGGATATAATCTTTCAGCTTATAAAAAACGGACCTATGAAAAATAACACCTTTAATTTCACATTAGTAATTAATTCTAAACTCTCTGACATTTTACTAATCATATTGCGCGAATACGCAAAATCTTTAAAAAATATATATACAGTATAAGGATAAACGAAGTACTAAACCAAATCCTTCAAATACAAATATAAGTTACAGTCCAAGGATTACAAAGCAACTTTTAAAGAAAACTGAACGTAAACATAAAATGAAAGCATTTACCTCAACCTCGATCCCTTAAAACAATGTAAATTTAAGTCTCAATATGAAACAACTAAGTTTTCAGGAACATGTATTTCTTTCTTGTTTTAATAAAAGATACTTAAATATGTGGGGGAAAAAAAGAAATTTATGGTTTGCTTATCTACACGCAATTTATGGATAAAGGAAATATTTTCTCTTTTACATATTATGTTGTCACTATTAGTCCCCATTCGGGAGAGGATACAGACATACTGAGCTTAGGAATTAAAGCAGGATCTCCTTCCCATTGCCCGTCATGGCTTTGCACGCAGGTCCAACACCTCCCGAGCTGAGCATTCTATCGCAATGATAAGTCTACTTCTGTATATAAGTAAATACGTATCAAAAAATATTCATATATTGTAGCAATATCATTGACATTAATTGTCAAAGAAAGAATTATCGTGAATTATAGCAAGTAATGAATGCAAATAGCAGCGAATGATCAAGCATACTTGAAGAGAGTATACTGAATGAAAAACGGTAACAAATGATTCAAACAAAGACCGTAATGAAAAACAAGCCATTAAAAAAAATAACAACTTTAATGATAGAGCATCAGTGACAAATTAGAATGTGTAGAACTCTGCACAACTAGTAATGTCTCCACCCATAGCTATGGGCGTTGGTCATATCCTGAGAATGATTTTCAGAGGTTCCAGATACAGCATTCCAAAAATATAACAATCTATAAATAAAAAAATGTAGCTTACACCGCTTCTAGTCAATAGGTGATAACACAGATTTCTTTGTAACAAAATCTCTTATCACTACGTTAAACTACAAATGACAATTTATGTTTTATGTGTCACTATCAGTCCCTATTGTGGGGGTGGATGCAAACTGATTGGAGATGGAGAATTAAGGATGGATACCCATCCTAACATCACACCGTGGGGTCGATCGAAAGTCTATCACCTCCTGACTCAGTTATTCTACCACAGCACCACTGCGGATAATTTTGAACGAGATGAAAGCCAGGATTTTACATCAGCAATAAGAAGGCTGGACACTGTCTGGTGATTCTAATTTTCACAAAAAATTATTTTACCAAAGATAAAAACTGTTATATTATAATGCAAGTAAAAACTGATAGTTAATAACACATCAAGGAACTTATTGCCATATTTCAAAAAAAACTATAACCATTCAAATATGAATAAAGTTTTAGATGTTGAAAGCTAACAGTTTATCATTTTTATGGCATACCATTAACTGAAACATTATGAAAAATGCTTTGTGCATAAAAATGAAAAACCATTTCAAGATTCCTTCTCAACAATATTCCATAACACACTTAATAACCTCTGTATCATTAAAAATCAAGTTAAGACTAATTGATAACACTACAAGCAAGAGTTGAACACCTTTAGCAGACTGTCCGTGATGCCTCCCAATATGATCCTGAGCATGCAGACTACATACAAGAGTCATAGTCCTTTAGCTGACTGGCCACAATGCATGCTCCTGACCATATGGAGACTACATACAAGAGAGTCATAACCCTTTAGCTGACTGGTCACAAAGCATCCTTCTGAACATGCGGAGACTACATGCGAAAGGGTAATACCCCTTTAGCTGACTGGCCACAAAGCCTTCGCCTGAACTTGAGGAAACTACATACGAAAGAGTCGAAGACCTTTGGATGACTGGCCGTGACGTCTTCCAATATGATCCTGAACATAATCACTCCTTATGGCACTGTAAGGGCACAGAGGGCACATATAAGGTTTCTCTCCTGTATGACTACGGATATGGCGCTTTAGATCGCTCCTCTGCTTGAAGGTGGACCTATTGCAGTAAGGACACACCAATGGATGATCCAGGCCCTAAACAAAACAAAAATTAAAAAATTAAAAACTTTCAACTTTTACAAATGACAAATGCTTGTAATGATTCTTTCCACAGTTTCAGAACTCTTGCTAATTGCAAATATTTCTTAAATTAGATGACTATATTTGAAATCACTTCTAATAAGACTGTTGCTTATATTTCATGTGTTTTTAAGTTTTATTATACGGGATACTGTACTCACTGCGTAAGCACACAGATCCACGATCGAACCCACTATATGGCATTATTTAAGGCATCCAGCCTTAATTTCCCAGCTCCAACCTGACTGCATCTCTCCAATTAAGGGAATTAAGAGTGACTCATAAACCATGAAAAAAATATAGTTTTTTAACATTATATGTCAACACTGAAGAACAAGATTTTATAAAGCTGATAATCAGTATATGCCATTTAAAATC
>JAXCGZ010016490.1:0-2500 GCA_037179515.1 Halocaridina rubra
TAGTAGTAGTATCATTATCAGTATTATTATTTTTATTATTTCTATCATTATTTACGTAGTTTGGAAAAATTATTGCAAATAGTTTCCCTTCGTGACGACATAGAGTATTTGAAGAATAATAATCTTACCCTGCACAGTCTCCCTTTAAAGACAGAGCCTAACATAATTGGAAAAAGAATCTTTTTTTTATCAGAAACTCAAAGTACACGAAATCAAGAATGCCGGCAACTCCCAACCCTAGTTATAAATATAAACATTTATACCAAAGCCGAGCGTTGTCTCGAAACATCACTTAAAATTTATAACATCTATTCTTATTCTTTTTTATGTTTTTTTCTTCTTCTTTTTTTATTTGCTTATTTATTTATTCATTTTTTTAATTAAACTCTTATCATATGGTCATCAGAGCTGTTGAGGAGACACAGTTAGAAATTCTCACTTCGGATGAAATTACTTGAATTGAAAAACAAGGTTCTTTACGGAGGAAGTAAAAGTCTTTAGTAAAATAAAATAGTAGTATTACTAGAGCCTCTCTCGTTGATCTTTTGCTTCAAATTAACTTTCGGCTTTACCAAATTGTATCGAGGAAAATAAATAAAATAATTGCTTAAAGGAAAAATAGAAAATTAAAACACAACAATACAAGACATGAAGAAGAAAAGAAAAAAAAATATGTTTCCATGCGGCATCAGCTGATAAAATTGGAATGGTTGTATGTGTGTGTGTGCCTACTTGGGCCTAGTAATGACTTTGTTCTTAATCTCCGATGGCATTATTCTGACATTTTTCTATTGGTTAAAAGACAGCAATATTGCAGATTTGTTCGCAATTGATAAAAGTAAGTGTGTTGCAACTCATGAAGAGAGGAGGAATATCAGCCTTCCAAAATGACAAATCAGTGCATGGACACAATGAATGTCATTCATGAATTATTTATGAATTACGTTAACGTCAATATGTCTCTAGTTCTCATTTTGTTAAGAATTGTGACATTAACAAAGTATCAGATGATATTACGAAAATGTGCTATGCT
Source organism: Halocaridina rubra (assembly GCA_037179515.1). NCBI lineage: Eukaryota > Metazoa > Arthropoda > Malacostraca > Decapoda > Atyidae > Halocaridina > Halocaridina rubra. The sequence continues at coordinate 1,034 of JAXCGZ010016490.1, forward strand.
ATTCTTAATCTTACTTTGTCTCCTCCTTACAGTTCGTCATCTGCACTAGACATCAGCAACGTTGTAAAAGTTAAATAAGATCTCCATTCAGTATTCATAAAATGTCGTAAGGAATATATGCATAATAAATGAAGAGGTCTGGAGTAAATGCATATTAGTCTTTGATTGCAGTTCACTAGAATAATTATTGCATTGGAGGTTTTACTGTGGAAGAACAGATTGAAATCCCTTTTAACTGTTTTTATGCCTTACATTATTCTTATTAAAAATGTAAAAACTCTCTCGTTTTTATGAGACACTATTTAGCTTTAGGAAGGGTTTTTTTTTTACGACGTCTGCTAAATTTTTCCCTTTGCCGAGCATTTTCCACTAGGTCTTGAAAAAACCATTGATTTACTCAAGCTATGCGTCACTAATAATGCATTTTCCTTTAATGGTAGTTTTTACAAGCAAAAATTTGGCTGTAGTATGGGAAGCCCCTTGTCCCCCCTTCTGGCCAACTTGTATATGGAGTTTTTTGAGACAGAGAATCTAGTCAGTATTAAGCCCAAAGAAATGATATGGTTGCAATATGTAGATGATATATTTTCATATTGGGACTCCCGTTGGGGAGAATTTGACACATTTTTTAATAAATTTAATGATTTAGTCCCTAGCATCAAGTTTAAAACCGAATGGGAATCGGAGGGCAAGCTACCATTTCTGGATGTCTTAGTTATGAGAGAACCCAATAAATACTCATTTACTGTCTATAGGAAGAAAACTTTCTCTGTCTCTTATATACACTTTCTAAGTTATCACGCTTTGTCTGTAAAAACTGGTGTTGCATGCAATCTTTTCCTAAGAGGTCTTATAGTGTGTTCCACTCATCATTTGAAATACGAATTCAAATTAATTCGCCAACAATTAGAAAGTCTCATGTATCCCGCGTATGTAATCGAAAAAGCAATTAACAAAGCAAACAAAATATTTTATAATGGGCCGACAGAACAGCCAAAAATAAACTTTACTAATACAATTAAAATACCCTATTTAGAAAATATTAAAATTCTTAGTGATCAATTAGGCAGAAGTAATCCTTTCATATTTAATTATCCCAAAACAATTGGTTCTTCACTTATTAACGTATATCAAAATAAAAAAGCTTTAGAAGCAGGGATTTATAAAATTGATTGCTGTTCCTGCAATAAATCCTACATAGGTCAAACTGGTCGTTCGCTAAGCCAGAGAATTTCTGAGCATAAAAGAGCAGTGCGATATGGTGTTGAAAGTTCTGCTTTATTTGTGCATATGCGAGATACTGGTCACCCTATTAATTGGAGTGAGTCCTTATTGCTATATAAGAGTAATTGCCAATATAGGAGAAAGATACTTGAAGCAGCCATTATAGAAAAATCCGAAACATTAAATTTATCAAATGGACAGTGGAGATCTGACGTTGTGGATGAAGCATTATTAAAAGACCTC
>JAXCGZ010016490.1:15000-17652 GCA_037179515.1 Halocaridina rubra
GATAGGTTTAGAGTCATACCCAAGAATCGAAGTAATTTTTATTCCAAAAGACACTGTTGGAAATGAAAAACTCATATTTTGTTTCAAGACATTGCTAGAAATAAAAAAAAAATATTGCTTTCAGTAATTTGACACGACTAAAGGGGGGTTTACACGGTCAAACGGTTCGTCGAACGCGGTTCGACAGACAAGTGTTTGAAGTGATGTTCGAACGTGTGAACAGGGTATTTGATTGTCGAACACGTTCGACAAACGTGTTCGACAACCAAATACCCCGTTCACACGTTCGAACATCACTTCAAACACTTGTGTGTCGAACCGCTTTCGACGAACCGTTTGACCGTGTAAACCCCCCTTAATGTTATCAGAAGAAAACTGAAATAACCAAAGTCATGTTTTCAAAACATACCATCAGAGGTGACAAAATAACGATTCCTGAAGACAGTTTGCACTGCTTGACTCATGTTTTAAATCTAAAGTGACCAACTCTCATTTTCAGAATGCATCATCTGCAGGGATCAACTAATGTTTTGAGAGACATTGACCCGATTTCTTAAAGAGTGTAAGCCTAGGATACCATATTGTTAGTTAGCTAGACATACACAAATGGATTTCATAAACGCATCTGACGCGGTTCTGTGTATGTCTAGGATCCCCCCATTAAAACTAGAATACCATATTGTTAGTTAGCTAGACACACAAATAGATTTCATAAAGCATCTGATGCGGTTCTGTGTATGGCTGGATCCCCCCATGGGGGGATCGTAACCATACACAGAACCGCGTCAGATGCGTTTATGAAATCTATTTGTGTGTCTAGCTAACTAACAATATGGTATCCTAGTTTTAATGGGGGGATCCTAGCCATACTCAGAACCGCGTCAGATGCGTTTATGAAATCCATTTGTGTTTGTCTAGCTAACTAACAATATGGTATCCTAGGTTTACACTGATTAAGAAATCGAGCCATTTGTCTGAAATGACAAGCTCATATTTCCTGAAAGCACTCTTTGAAATAACCAAGCAATATTTTCACGAAAAAAGTATCCGAAATGATCACCTTATATATTGTTAAGACAATATTCGAAGAGACGAACTAACATCTTCAGAGACAATATCAAAGCGATGTAAATGTTTGACCACCCACTCTAAATTGACCACCTCATTTTTTCACATACTCGTGCTTTAAAAACGCGGTCTGATGAGGACAATACATTTTTTTCAGACCACATAATTGATTTCATAAGATGTGTCTGAAGTGCCCACTTTTTTTTTCTTTCAAAAGACAATGTTTTTAATCATCAAAATATTGTATGAAGTGACCAACTAACATTCAGTTTTTTTTAGAAGAAACTCTCTGACGTGACAAACTATTGTTGTGCACAGACTGAACAGATCTATTCATGCTTTCAGAAGACACTTCCTGCAATGACCAACTACAGTTTCAGTCTTACAGTCTGTAGTGACCCACTTATAAACGCATCATAACAATCTGAAAGAATTTCATTTAATTTTTTCAATACATTGTCTATATTGCCGAACTAATATTAAAAAAATAACTGAAGTGTTCAGTCTTGTTTTCCTATTATACTGTATGAATAAACGAAGTAAATGTTTTTCAAGAGTGACAAAACAGGTTTTCAAAAGAATCTGTCAGTCGTGACCAACTCAAATTTTTCAGAGACAAACTGTTGCTTTCAGTGACACACTGTCTAAAGTGACTGAAACTATGACTCATGCCTGAAGCGACGCCTATTGGTCACATTAATTGGGGCGTCCTAACAGCCTTGTTTACGTGATACCATATTTGGTCACACGAATTTTTTCGGAATTAGACGGGATAATTGGTTCTCTGATAAACTATGCATAAGTATCATTTTCATCATTATCACCATCATCATCATCAATAATAATAATAATAATAATAATAATAATAATAATAATAATAATAATAATAATAATAATAATAATAATAATTAATAATAATAATAATAATAATAATAATAATAATAATAATAATAATAATAATAATAATAATATTTCATGTCTTAACGATAAGGTAGAAATAAGAGAAAAGAAACAATGAAATAAAGTCTAAACAAAAAAAAATTCCAAAGTAATGCATATCAAGAAGTATATAGGCAGGATTAGGCCCTGAGATGATGACAGACCTATTTCTTGAGAGAGAAAGGTCATAAGAGTTAGGGTAGACCTTGTTGGTCTGATGGATAGAGCATATCATGAAGAGTCAAGCAAATGTGTCTGTTTTCTAGCCTGAATAATCCTTAAATATTAAAGTACTAATAAAGGTTGCTTTGGAACTTAAACTCCGACAAATATCCCGTGACAAAGTATATTCTTTGGATATCAACCCTCTTTGCCCAATGTATATCTTGCCACCCCTATTGCTCCTTCTTAGATTATATAAAAACACGCACACGCACACACACACACACACACACACACACACATAAATAAATAGATTAATAACAAGTGAAGTTTTTTTTTATTTTGCATACCGAGTATAGCTTAAAATTTTATCCAGGATAACACTAGGCTAAAGGATAAAATATATAAATAATTATTAATCTAGTTGTAGCTGTTTCATTTTTTGTAGGCTCAATATTTTTTTCTTTTCAGCATTAGTACATA
>JAXCGZ010016491.1:0-17630 GCA_037179515.1 Halocaridina rubra
TATCGAGTTCTCCACGGGCGTATTTGCACCATATTAACGGGGATTGACCATGACAGATAAAGACAAGCAACATTAGCAGGTCATATTTTAGGGAACATTATCAAAACCTCCCCTAGTTGTATAAGAACAACATAGTTTAATCAAATTTCCGTGTCTGTGTTTTTGGTTTGTTTAGTTTCATTTAATGCCGAATTAGCTTGGTGTTTTGGGTATTTACACTATCAATGATTTTGTCGGATTGTTAGAGAAATTTTATATCAACAGGAGCAGAAACACGGGCAAGTCCCAGCCTACTCTCGCATAGCAGCGTGGCCTCCGTTTATTTCCATTAAATACCAATTAAAATTGATGTCTTTTGGGTATTTTCATTCATAGTCCCTTATTCAGATTGTCAAAAAATTATTTTCCTTTTCAGAAGCAGAAGTACAATCACTCTTAAAAATTCAAAGAGGTTTTTTTATTTATTTTTTTTTTGGCTGACAGGTATCTGGGTAATTAGATATTTCAGGTATGAACATGTACTGTGAACTTTTATTTCGATGCGGCGTCCAAAAAGGAGAGGGAACTGCATTCAAAACACGCGCACACACATATGAACCCCAAGAGCTTTTATGAGTGACCGTAGAGGAGAAATATATCCAAGAGTAATAGCGTTGTGCTGCTGATGGAAATAAATATTCAAATCATCCGTGTGCTCCGGGTATTTGCATAAAAGAAAATTTTATCAGATTTTTTGAGGTACAGTGGTAGAGTGATACTGTTCGCTCCAATAAGGATTCTCTCGCCCGTATTTTCATACAACAGCTTGTCGATAATTATCAAAGAGTATTTCTCAGCAGACAAGAAATTTATCACCTATCCAGCCTTTGTCCAAAACTTGTTGAAAAGAACTGCTTACTTTTTAAACATAAAAACACACACACACATCAATTTAGCATGAAGCTCAATTTATGCTCTCGCTTCACCCACCACCCCTCAAAAAGAAAAAAAAAGAATATATATATATATATATATATATATATATATATATATATATATATATATATATATATATATATATATATATATATATATATATATATATATATATATATATATATATATATATATATATATATATATATATATATATATATATATATATATATATATATATATAGATATATATATATATATATATATATATATATATATATATATATATATATATATATATATATATATATATATATATATATATATATATATATATATATATATATATATATATATATATATATATATATATATATATATATATATATATATATATATATATATATATATATATATATATATATATATATATATATATATATATATATATATATATATATATATATATATATATATATATATATATATATATATATATATATATATATATATATATATATATATATATATATATATATATATATATATATATATATATATATATATATATATATATATATATATATATATATATATATATATATATATATATATATATATATATATATATATATATATATATATATATATATATATATATATATATATATATATATATATATATATATATATATATATATATATATATATATATATATATATATATATATATATATATATATATATATATATATATATATATATATATATATATATATATATATATATATATATATATATATATATATATATATATATATATATATATATATATATATATATATATATATATATATATATATATATATATATATATATATATATATATATATATATATATATATATATATATATATATATATATATATATATATATATATATATATATATATATATATATATATATATATATATATATATATATATATATATATATATATATATATATATATATATATATATATATATATATATATATATATATATATAGTATATATATATATATATATATATATATATATATATATATATATATATATATATATATATATATATATATATATATATATATATATATATATATATATATATATATATATATATATATATATATATATATATATATATATATATATATATATATATATATATATATATATATATATATATATATATATATATATATATATATATATATATATATATATATATATATATATATATATATATATATATATATATATATATATATATATATATATATATATATATATATATATATATATATATATATATATATATATATATATATATATATATATATATATATATATATATATATATATATATATATATATATATATATATATATATATATATATATATATATATATATATATATATATATATATATATATATATATATATATATATATATATATATATATATATATATATATATATATATATATATATATATATATATATATATATATATATATATATATATATATATATATATATATATATATATATATATATATATATATATATATATATATATATATATATATATATATATATATATATATATATATATATATATATATATATATATATATATATATATATATATATATATATATATATATATATATATATATATATATATATATATATATATATATATATATATATATATATATATATATATATATATATATATATATATATATATATATATATATATATATATATATATATATATATATATATATATTATATATATATATATATATATATATATATATATATATATATATATATATATATATATATATATATATATATATATATATATATATATATATATATATATATATATATATATATATATATATATATATATATATATATATATATATATATATATATATATATATATATATATATATATATATATATATATATATATATATATATATATATATATATATATATATATATATATATATATATATATATATATATATATATATATATATATATATATATATATATATATATATATATATATATATATATATATATATATATATATATATATATATATATATATATATATATATATATATATATATATATATATATATATATATATATATATATATATATATATATATATATATATATATATATATATATATATATATATATATATATATATATATATATATATATATATATATATATATATATATATATATATATATATATATATATATATATATATATATATATATATATATATATATATATATATATATATATATATATATATATATATATATATATATATATATATATATATATATATATATATATATATATATATATATATATATATATATATATATATATATATATATATATATATATATATATATATATATATATATATATATATATATATATATATATATATATATATATATATATATATATATATATATATATATATATATATATATATAGATATATATATATATATATATATATATATATATATATATATATATATATATATATATATATATATATATATATATATATATATATATATATATATATATATATATATATATATATATATATATATATATATATATATATATATATATATATATATATATATATATATATATATATATATATATATATATATATATATATATATATATATATATATATATATATATATATATATATATATATATATATATATATATATATATATATATATATATATATATATATATATATATATATATATATATATATATATATATATATATATATATATATATATATATATATATATATATATATATATATATATATATATATATATATATATATATATATATATATATATATATATATATATATATATATATATATATATATATATATATATATATATATATATATATATATATATATATATATATATATATATATATATATATATATATATATATATATATATATATATATATATATATATATATATATATATATATATATATATATATATATATATATATGTATATGTTGTCGGTAAAATGCAAAATTAAAATTCCTTTTTGGGCCTATTTTTGCTACATGGATTATGTAACATCTTTTATTGCTCTTATTGCTATCCTGTTCTTGCCATTATCTCCCTCCATCATTATGCATTTCAATTTTAAATACCACAAAAAGTATATACTATTATAAATAAATATTAATCAAGTTTTCATTACCACACAGTGTTTGTATTGAATATGTCTGTACTGTGGTTGTGCAGGGTGCTAAGGTATATGTATATATGTGTGTTTGTGTGTGTTGTGTGTGTTTGTGTGTGTGTGTGTGTGTATTTGTGTGTTTGTGAGGACCCATGTGTGCGCGTATGTGTGTGTGAGCATTTGTGCGTGTTCGCATGTGTGCATGTGTATATATGTGTATGTGCCCATTTTTCTTTTCTCTCTCTCTCTCTCTCTCTCTCTCTCTCTCTCTCTCTCTCTCTCTCTCTCTCTCTCTCTCTCTCTCTCTCTCTCTCTCTCTCTCTCTCTCTCTCTCTCTATCTCTATCTCTATCTATTATCTCTATATATAGAATACAGAATTAACACTATACATCTATTGAAGAAATGATTTTTATTCCTCTACAAATGCACTTGGAAATATACCTGTGTTTGTCATCATTCCGTCTTCTTTCAGTTAATCTTAGTCGCGATTTCCTGAATGCTTTCAGCGTCATGGATTTTCAAGGTACATGAAATAGGCGGTGGAGGAGGGTTAGTATCTGTTCTGGTTTTACGTCACGGACTCCATTATCTACCAAGGGCTAGGACGGTGCCTTCTTGCAAAGGACTTGTTTTGGCAGATGTAATCCTTACGCTGAGTGCATGCCCTTGCTAACCTCAGACCGTGACGGGGCGCGAACCCTCAACCTGACGCCTCAGAGTCGGAGACGCTACCGATTGAACCACAGCGACTACTTGAGGAGGGTTAGTATAAGTAGGATTATAAATCAGGGGAAAGGGAGAGGTGGGAGGAGCAAGAAAAAAGGATTAAGGGAGGAGAATGAGGAGGGATAGGAGGAAGGGGTGGTGGAAAAGAAAAAAAACAAAGAAAAAGAGAGTGGTGACAAGAATGTATAGGAGGGCAAAGCACAAGAATAAGAGGAAGAGGACGACAAGGAATAAAGAGAAGAAAAGGAATGGTAAAAGGCAATAAGAATATATAGTAAATTAGGCGACAGTGGAAAATAAGAGGAAGAACAGGAAGAGGAGGAATAGAATGACGATTAGCGGGAGGAGGAAAAGGAAGAAGAGAAACAAGAGGACATGAAAAAAGAAAACTTTGGACAAGGTGGTGGAAATGGAGGAGTAGAAATTTTAAAAAGAAGACATAGAAGAAGAAAAGAAAGGGTAAATAGATAAGAGTAATGGAAGAAGTGAGAGGAAATGGAAGATGAGGAGAGAAAAGATTAGGAAGAATTGAATTATTGAAATGAAAGGACGAGGAGGAGGAGTGAAAGGGAAAAGAATGAGCAGGAAAATAAGACAGTGAAAAGACGCATTAAGAAAGAAAACATGAAGATAAAGAATGAAGAGGAGTAATAGAGAGAGAAGAGGAAATAAAGTAGAGAAGAAAAAGAATATATAAGAGAGGAAAGGAAAAAGATAATACAAAATAAAGGAGTAAAGGATGATTAAAAATTTCGTGAATCTTATAAGAGTAAGTTCATATATTCATAAAACGGACACACTAATCCCGGCTTTCACTGAGCGATGATATTGCGTCATTCCACATACTAAATTACTCCCCCCCCCATACATTTAGGAATGTATTCCAGCATCACTCCATTCATTTGCTCCTGAATGATGATGGAGGAGGATTTGGGTTTGATCCTCTCAAAGCGAAGTCTCTTTGAAAGGGATCACAACGATGCATATATATATATATATATATATATATATATATATATATATATATATATATATATATATATATATATATATATATATATATATATATATATATATATATATATATATATATATATATATATATATATATATATATATATATATATATATATATATATATATATATATATATATATATATATATATATATATATATATATATATATATATATATATATATATATATATATATATATATATATATATATATATATATATATATATATATATATATATATATATATATATATATATATATATATATATATATATATATATATATATATATATATATATATATATATATATATATATATATATATATATATATATATATATATATATATATATATATATATATATATATATATATATATATATATATATATATATATATATATATATATATATATATATATATATATATATATATATATATATATATATATATATATATATATATATATATATATATATATATATATATATATATATATATATATATATATATATATATATATATATATATATATATATATATATATATATATATATATATATATATATATATATATATATATATATATATATATATATATATATATATATATATATATATATATATATATATATATATATATATATATATATATATATATATATATATATATATATATATATATATATATATATATATATATATATATATATATATATATATATATATATATATATATATATATATATATATATATATATATATATATATATATATATATATATATATATATATATATATATATATATATATATATATATATATATATATATATATATATATATATATATATATATATATATATATATATATATATATATATATATATATATATATATATATATATATATATATATATATATATATATATATATATATATATATATATATATATATATATATATATATATATATATATATATATATATATATATATATATATATATATATATATATATATATATATATATATATATATATATATATATATATATATATATATATATATATATATATATATATATATATATATATATATATATATATATATATATATATATATATATATATATATATATATATATATATATATATATATATATATATATATATATATATATATATATATATATATATATATATATATATATATATATATATATATATATATATGTAAAATCATATATCGGGAGAGATTTTCATTGGACTTCAGTTGCGAAATTTATGCTCCTTTTTAGAATAAAAATGTTAAAGAAAATATTTGAAGTCTGTAAAAGTTTACATCAATTCTGCTATTTTATTTCCAAGGCTTTGGAGTTTGTTTTTCCTTTTTTTCTATATCTTCTTTTTCGTCTTCAAAAATAAATAATTTAATTTTATATTTTTTTCCTAAGTAATAGCAAATTCAATAAAAATGCTTTATGCAATTAACTATAGAAAATTCTTCTATGATATGTCTTTCACCTGTCCTTCATAGAAATTTATTGAGCTTTCTCAAGAGACTCAAAAGTTTTTCTTCAGTAACTACATATCATAAATTAAACGTAAAATATGTTTTAAAGTTAAGCAATAAAGTTGATAATTGACTTTAATTGCTATGTATGATTGTACATAGACTGAAAAGGTTTGTTTTCAAATATACTTATTTCATTCTTAATCAATTTATTTAGTTGTTGAGCAGAGATAATCATGAAATATCTTGAAGACTTTGCTTTTTTTCCTAAGTAGGGAACAATATTTCAGTTGTTGTTTTCATTGTTTTTTGACATAATAATCAAATGAACTTGTAAATACTAGAACAAATAAATCAAACTCGCGACAATTAACAGCACATAGAGGAAATCATGTCATTTGATCAAATAGCTAAGTGAATTTTGCAGCACTTATTGAGGAGAATAATATACTAGAAAATATTGACATCTTTAAATTTAATTTCATCTTTTGCACATAATAGATCCATAAATATTTAGAAGAGTTCTAAAACCAGATTAAAGGTAAAGAGAAAGATATGATTTAGAAGTCCCTACTTCCATCTCCTCTCTAGATGTGATAGAAAATATTTTTCTTTCAATTTTAGAAAAAAAAGATAAAAGCAAGAACTAGACATTTCATCTTTGTTTTTGTGTTCCTTATTTTCTTGTCAACACCACAAAGACCAGCTAGATACTAATGTTCTAAAATCATTTAGTTTCAAAGGTTAAATGACACTACAGCCCTCACAACATAATCAAGCTGATGCAAACTATTTTTCAAATTAAAACACCTATAACAAAAGGTCCCCTTTTTTTGTTGATTAATATAAAAAAAATAGAAGTAGAAATAAACCTTTTATTTCTATTTTATTAAGGTTCTCAAAAATAAGAAAAAGATTCGATGGGATTATCATCCTGAAAAGTTTTAGACACATTTGTTATATCATCTGGAGCAAACAAATATTGATCGACATTTTGAATCAGATAATCAAATACATCTGAATTAAAAAAAACAACAACTTTATTTCAGAAATTAAAAGGATGAGCGCATGAAGTCTCTGCTTTCCTACGTTTCATATATTACTAAAGAAAAAACTCCTGACATACTTTGAGTGCATTAACTCTGATGAGACTATGACTAAACATAAAAGAATTTATGTAATCTTTGGAGTATTAGTGTGGCAAGCATTCATCGAGTCTATCATCTCGAATTCTTGCCTATATATCAGATGTTGAAGTTTTTGATTTGCCAGGTATAATGTGTTTGGCTGCTGTCACAAATCTGATCTGTATTGCCTGTTAAAATTTTCCATTCTTTTCATACTTTGTATTTCGGACCTTAATGTGTTTTTGAAACCAGAAATCTCTTTTGTCTACACTTCGCTAGTCTACAAGTGATTCCAATATATATATATATATATATATATATATATATATATATATATATATATATATATATATATATATATATATATATATATATATATATATATATATATATATATATATATATATATATATATATATATATATATATATATATATATATATATATATATATATATATATATATATATATATATATATATATATATATATATATATATATATATATATATATATATATATATATATATATATATATATATATATATATATATATATATATATATATATATATATATATATATATATATATATATATATATATATATATATATATATATATATATATATATATATATATATATATATATATATATATATATATATATATATATATATATATATATATATATATATATATATATATATATATATATATATATATATATATATATATATATATATATATATATATATATATATATATATATATATATATATATATATATATATATATATATATATATATATATATATATATATATATATATATATATATATATATATATATATATATATATATATATATATATATATATATATATATATATATATATATATATATATATATATATATATATATATATATATATATATATATATATATATATATATATATATATATATATATATATATATATATATATATATATATATATATATATATATATATATATATATATATATATATATATATATATATATATATATATATATATATATATATATATATATATATATATATATATATATATATATATATATATATATATATATATATATATATATATATATATATATATATATATATATATATATATATATATATATATATATATATATATATATATATATATATATATATATATATATATATATATATATATATATATATATATATATATATATATATATATATATATATATATATATATATATATATATATATATATATATATATATATATATATATATATATATATATATATATATATATATATATATATATATATATATATATATATATATATATATATATATATATATATATATATATATATATATATATATATATATATATATATATATATATATATATATATATATATATATATATATATATATATATATATATATATATATATATATATATATATATATATATATATATATATATATATATATATATATATATATATATATATATATATATATATATATATATATATATATATATATATATATATATATATATATATATATATATATATATATATATATATATATATATATATATATATATATATATATATATATATATATATATATATATATATATATATATATATATATATATATATATATATATATATATATATATTGCTTATTTTCTTCTATTTATGGTAAGAAATTGTTTATTTGTAATTAGCTCAATTATTTGCTGTCTTTCTACATTTTATGTTTTTTTTCCTTTCTTTTACTTAAGTGGATAAAATGTATTCTTTTCGTTTAGCTTGAATATGCTTGCAATATTCTATATTTTGAAAATTGTTTAGCAGATAAATATACAGGGTGGTTAGCTTTCTAATGCTATACTATATCTTTTCTGTTGACATATGTAATAGATCAGTCTTCCTTAACTCACTGGATCATGACTTAGAAAACCATGAGTTTTCTTCCCCAAATTCACCTATACAACTTCCTTTTTCCCCGACCCCCACCTAAAGATGATATGAAAATATTGTGGTGTCCCTCTTGTAGGCGTGTCTGTCAACTTGGTAAGCCTATTAGATACACCTATAGACTGGGAGTCTGTAGAAAAAAACGGTGCTCCCACCTGTGCTGACATAAGTATGGCTATAATAGCCCGTCCTGCACCTCTCTCGTATGAGAGATTTTAAATGTAAATTAAAATAAAATGAATGGTGCCGTAGTATATATTTCTTAGACCTTATATATGCTTGTCTTCATACAAGGAAGAAAGCATAATATCAAGTATTTTAGAATTTTCTTTACTTTTATAGTAATGAAAGAGACATTAAGCGAATATAATGTTCAGTATTTGTTTTCCTCTATAGGTTTCCTGTTACCTTGTGAATGCTCAATAGGATACTGCTACACCATAGCCCATTCAGTTATCTACATTTTCATCCACTGAATCTGCCGAGTTGATATTCCCACTACAAAAGACAAGTGAAACCCTTCTGACTCACATCCCAAGATGGCTCTTCTCAATGAGAGTAGCTGAACGAACCAAATTGCAGATTTACCCTCTGGACATTCCTGGACTGGAAGCAGGCATTGTGCCCGTTTAGTTTGAAAGCATGTGTTCATTTGCAGACACATTTGAATAATTTTCAACTATTATGCACATTCTAATAGTTCATGACACTCTCTTTGCTTCCCAAAATCTTCGGGCAAACCGTATGCTTGAGCAAATTTTTGAGATAATTTAGTTGCATTATTTCATATTACTATTATAGTTGTTTTGATTTTTTTCTCAATAAATTCTAAGCACGAGTTGATACTTCTTTACCAGTAGAAGTGGACTTGGCAAACAGAGACTAATTTTGAGTTTGTTGCCTAACTCTGCTAGTTCTTCATGTTAATTTTGCTCATTTTCGTTGACCTTGCCATCGATTTGCAGATTAACTTTCCTTCTCCCTGGGGGGCACTAATTTACTTGCAATTGTGACAGAAGAGAATGGAATGTGATATATGGAAGCCTTTTATTATTGACACTAATTTGGGAAGGTTTTGGTCAGTAAGTTTGTTGGTTAGACATAGTGATATTTACATGCGTGAGCTCGAACAAAGGCTAATTTTGGACTTAGGAGCACTATTTCCCTCTGTACCCTTCTAACTTTAGTAGACGTTCGAGAACAGCATTCTTTACAGTTATTGTGTTTGTATGCAGTGCTTTACTATAGACATAGTCAGTCCTAGAATTCTTCATCGGATTTTGCAATAATTTTTTTTTCTTCTGGCAGTTTTTCTGGTGCACCGGAGTCAAAGATCATGAAACGTTGCCATATACTTCTCCCAATTGTTAGTGACTCAGCATTCACTTTGGCACAGTTTGTTGGCAATTCGCTTCCGGGTAATGAAGGTATCACCAGCTTCCCTGGCCTCACGGTAGGTATATTCTCTTTCCACTAATTTCTATTCAACATTCCATTACCTCGTGTTCCAGCTTCCCTTCCTCTTTCCTTTTTCTTTTCCTCAAATTCATTTTATTGTTTTTTTTTTTCACTTTACACTGCCTCCTTAAGTCTTACTTCTCCCTTTCTCCATTATTTTCAGCTCCCTTTTAATCTACACATTTCTTTCCTGTTTTCACGTCCTATATCATTAACACTTTCCCTTTTCCACATGTCACTCTTCCTCATTCCATTATATACTTTTTTGTTTCTTTCTATTTTTTTTTCATTATTATCACTTCCTCTTTCCTTTCCTCATTCCACCAAATACCATTCTATTCTCTTCATTTATCCAAACTTTTATTACTTTTACCAATTCCTCTTTCCCTCTTCTCCTCCTTATCCACTGTTTCTTCTTAATTTCTTCCTGTCATCCTCTCCTTCTTTTCACTGTCTCTTAATTTTCTTCCTCTCTCCAAAACTTCACATTTCTCTTATATATAATCATTTCCCACATTTTCCTTTCTATATCTTATTCTTCTTTTGACTAATTCCAGTCTTTCTAAAGTGTTCGCCTTTCCATTTTTAAAACCTCTATCTGTTCTCTCTATATCCTACTTTTTTCCCTCTTTTCTCTATTACCCAGGTTCCATTCCTTTTCCTTCACCTCTTTTCATTATTTTCTGTTCCTCTTTTTTCTAATTTCTTCACTTTCCAAATCCTCTTATCTCCTTTTCCTTATTCATCTTTTTGTCTATTTCTTTCTGTTTACTCTATCCTCTATTTCATTTCACTTTTCCGTTCCTCTTTTTCGCTATTTTCCCTTCCCAAAGCCATTTCCTCTTCTCTCTACCTATATTCCTTTGCTCTTTTCTCGTCCTGACATTCTTCGTTCCAATAAATTTGGCAAGTGAGTTACATTAAAGCAATGCCTAATGTCAGGCACTCCTAATCAAGAGGGCCATTAATTTGCTGCAATTGAATCTCATTGTCTTTTACAGCCTTTTAAATATCCACTTTTTTTATATCGGATTGCTATTTTTCACTAAACTTTTGGAGGACAACGTTGGATTTTGATCAATGAAGATTGCGCAGGGAGGAAATTATTTAGCTTACACTTGCAATCCAGACAAAAAAAAATATACCTTGTTAGTGTCAATATGAAATTTCTAGGTAAGGTATAAAAGAACATTTACAAATGCAACCACAAACAATATTGCTAAAAGTATAGGAAGGTTGAATATAAACATACATAGACTGCTTTGAGCTAAGCCTTAAAAGCGTCAATATGAAGAAGCAAATAAACTTTTTAATATACATGTAAGATTAAACCAAA
The DNA here is from genome assembly GCA_037179515.1 of Halocaridina rubra. Classification (NCBI taxonomy): domain Eukaryota; kingdom Metazoa; phylum Arthropoda; class Malacostraca; order Decapoda; family Atyidae; genus Halocaridina; species Halocaridina rubra. The sequence continues at coordinate 13,463 of JAXCGZ010016491.1, forward strand.
ATGCTTTAGCGATTACAGCCAACTGTGAAATGGAAAGTAACACACACACACACACATAGTCTAATATGATCTTGAATAAGGAAGATAAGGAATAGCACATAAGACTTGAATAGCATTTTTATGCAATATACGGAATATATGGATATGGAAAAAGACTCCATATGCATATTTATGACTCCAACAGCAAACCGAAATTGCATAAAAACCTTGAAGAACTCTTGGAGACGCTGTAGTAGACACCTCAGACACAGAGAGCATAGTGTAGAAGCCATAAAGAACACTGGAATCTGCGTGCCACATACTGAAGACCTAATACCTATTTGAATCTTGAATCCACATACCTTATTGGAAGACATTTAACTTGTGGGTCTACAGATAAAAAGAAGGAACTTCACCCATTTTGACATCCTGATTAGATTGGTCAGCGTAGTTGAAAACAGGAGCACTGAAAGAAACATTATCTCTTACATATTAGGACTGTGGCCATTTAATATTGTTTTTTGCAGGTTGTATGCATATGAGCCAGGGTGGGAAAATGCACTGAGTTTGAATATCAATAATTATGGCATGCTTGTTCATCACATATTTTATAAAAAAAAATCCATTCACTTGATCTCTTTCAAGTTACCGATTTGACTACTTACTAATGAATGAATGCATTGGATGGGATTGGATCGGAGGGAGAAAATCAGTGACAGCATCGAGTGAACTCTCTTGGCCCTATTCAGGGTATCATGACTATAGAGAGAGGGGGGGAAATAGAATGGGAAGGAATTGGTGGGTAATGCACGAAAATGAAATAAATAAAAGTGATGAAGAGAGAGGGGCAGACCCTCTTGCTAAATGGTACTGAATGATTTTCATTATTTTACTCTCTCTAGCGTGGCTAGGGTTATTGATACTTATAGCTAACAAACTCTACTGCCCAGATATCGCTGCTCTTACTGTTATTTGCTTACATATTATAATCGTCATAAGTAGCTCAACTACTTATTTAGCTGACTTTATAATAAATAAAGAAATATGAAGAGAGAGAGAGAGAGAGAGAGAGAGAGAGAGAGAGAGAGAGAGAGAGAGAGAGAGGAGAGAGAGAGAGAGAGAGAGAGAGAGAGAGAGAGAGAGAGAGAGAGAGAGAGAGAGAGAGAGAGAGAGAGAGAAGTCCAATTTAAAAAAAAATGCGAAAATGACTTGGAATTTTTTATAAGAACCGAGTTTGTTTATCTTTTAAAAGTGTTTATGACGAAAAATTCAGCTAGAGAGAAAGACCAGAATGCATAATTATGTACAAACGATCAACTATAATTATTTACCCATTATAACAACACAGCTATATTTCATTTCACTCACCAAAATACGTACACATTCATTCGTTCATATGCATATACATACATATATGTACACATATACATACATATGCATATATTTCTATATATTTATATTTACTCTTGCACACTATCAATCGCACTTATTTTTAGAAGAAAAACGTAGTTTAGTTAGAAAGTGTAGAAATAATTGGGATTTTACTCTTGAAACCAAGCACGAATATATTTTGATAGAATTTGAAGACAAGTTTAGTAGTAGAAACAGATCAGATTTCTTTTTTAATTCCCCATTCGCACGTGCATTCACCTACATACACAGTCTATGAACCGTGTTTTACAAGTTTTAGATTTCTGTAAAAAATATTGCAAATTTTAAATTACATATATGGGTTCCTCAGGAATAATGGGGGAAATTCTTTTCCACCAAACGCGATCATTTCCTCTATAGTCATTTAATTACATAATTCTTCCACAAATTTTAGAAGAAAGCTGAAAAATATATAAGTTTAAAGCTGTGACCTTCAAGAAATTTTAAATTTTCTCCATTCTATCAACGTATAGTGGCCTCTCAGACAGTATTCTTCTTAAATGTCAGATTTTGACCGAAAACATAACGTTATAGCTAGATATACTAATATAGGTATTACTAGCTTAGTAGTAACTTAAATCTTTTTAATTTAGTTCTCATCAAATTGCTCTGGATTATTCTGTTATAACTTCACTCCAGTTCTATTTAGGGTTAGGCCCAAAGTTTTAAGACTATTTGGAAAGTTTATTTTATTATTATCAATTATAGCAGCAGATGGCTTGGATGCTGAAACAGAGAAGAGTTGAAATTTGTCCATATTTGACTCAGTCCTCCATTTCTTCTCATTACAATCTGAGCAATGTCTTTTGCCATGATTGTAGTGCATCTAGGCTCTACTTCAGGAAACTCTCCTGTATGCTGAGTATAGAGGACAGGGTTCAAATTTGAACCTGGCGAACTCCTGCCTGGAGTTCGAATTGTGAACCCATTAGCAAATTTTTTATTACTGATTAATTTATCCTTCATGAAAGTCAACAGTAATTTCGTAATTAGCAAAGGTAAATGGAGTTCTATGGCTTCAAAAATAAGGACATCTCTCCATACCTTGCCGAAGGCAGAGGAAACATAACTGCTTAAAGCATTTAATTTCGTTTTCAGGTGTTCTGAGAATGCTATTTATTTTCGCATAGACTCAGTATGCGTGCCCCTACCTCTCCTGAACCATGTTGGTTGATAGAAAAAATATCATTGATCTTCAAATATTTGTAGATTCTATTCAAAACTACTTTTTTCTTCAAAAATCTTTCCTGGTGCTTCTAGAAGAGATATTAGGCGGTAGTTTTCTGCTCTTGTATTTCACTTGCTATGATATGATATGCAAATCATTGGAGACAATTTGAGTTTCTTTGGGATGTATTGTGCTGGTAAACATGAAATCAAAGATGTTTTAACTTCATTGTTGCTATATATGGTACATTGGTTATTATAAGCTTGTTTATTCCTGAGCGTTCTGGTGCCTTGTTTTATATATATATATATATATATATATATATATATATATATATATATATATATATATATATATATATATATATATATATATATATATATATATATATATATATATATATATATATATATATGATATATATATATATATATATATGTATATATATATATATATATATATATATATATATATATATATATATATATATATATATATATATATATATATATATATATATATATATATATATATATATATATATATATATCATATATATATATATATATATATATATATATATATATATATATATATATATATATATATATGTTATAGTTTTTTTTAATATCTTGCATACTTATTAGGGAGGTTCAATCACCCCAGATGATGTTAATTTGTACAAGTCCACAATTAAATTTTGTTTTATTATATCTTCATTTTCATTTAGGAAATGGGTGATCTTTCTTTTCGTTATCCTCGTCGTAATTTTCATTTTCTTCTTCGTCAATGTTAAATATTTTTTTCCAAATATCTCCAAACTTCTTTTCCCTTTTTTAGCTTGTATAGAGCTTTCCATTGCTATTATTATCATCAATTATGTATGGCGTTCATTCTCTTTTATTTCCCATTATCTTTTTAATTTCGTTCCAAAACGTCTTTGGATCTCATTCTTTATTCTTTATTTATATTATTACATTCTTCCATTTGGTGTTAAATGCCTCTATCAATGCCTTTAGTAATTCGTTTTTATACACTGTGATTAGATCAAAGCTTGGCCCCCAAGTGCCTCTGCCAACAGCATTTGAGAGATAGTGATATCTGTATTGGAGTAGCTTGCATTTTGGGGTAATTCTGGGTTAGGTAAAGTTTTTGTAGCTTTCGTTGGTAAATAGGCTTCCATTGATTTATTTATTATATCTTGCCACTGCTTCAATTGCTTCTATATTCCATCTGTAGTTTTCATTGTAATATCTATTTGATTATCTTGATTATATTTATCATCTATGTAAGTATTGCATTTATTCTAATCTGCTTTCTGCAGATTTCGACTTGGGGGAATACTAATGGCTATGGATACTAATGATAGCTTAATAATAATATGTTTCTATCATATCTGGTCCATATTTTTTTATAAATTTAGACTGCTCAAATAACTCATAAAGTCACTTTTATTTGGTGAATCATAGTCATTGTTATACGAGTATGTTCGTCATATAATATATTTCTTTCGTATTCACCGTCGTCGTATTTTTTTTATATATTTTTTTCATTAAATTTGGATACTCTATTTATTAATATTAGATCTGA
>JAXCGZ010016492.1:0-5000 GCA_037179515.1 Halocaridina rubra
TACGAACAAGTACAGTATCGCGGTCGTGCCTGCGTATGAGCGTGTATATGGCAGTACCCACAAATAAAATGTCGTAAGTAAAATTCTGGAGTGTTACCAAAAGGGCACAGATCCTATGCAAAATACACCAACGATAAGCTAACAGCTTACTAGGTAGCCAGATTACACATTTCTACTAGTAATGAGAAAATTTATTTTCAAGTGACAACTCAGACACATGAAAGGCTTTGCCTAGGCTCGGTAAATGACACCAAAGTTTTTCTTCCAATCTATGAGCAGTCAATGCTTGAATATAAAACACAATTATAAGCAAAAATACTTAATATGCTTTCTCCCAATTCCTAACAAGTATCACCCTTTAACGGATATATAAAACACGAATGCTTTAAAACTCAATCTTATCACGCAAATAAATGAAATTTTAAATAACACGTCTTCTCGTCATGCAAAATTTCTTAAGTCTGTTACCACATAATCTCAGGTAGATTTCCTGAAATATTGTTTACCACATGGGAAACAAGAAAATATTAGTTACCATAATCAATATTGAAAATAAAGAAAAATTTCTTATCCGCAACGTTTCTAGCGCGAAAATTTTCGTGTGCAGCCTATAATTCATTCATTTCAATAATCGAGCCAATGGTAATTGGGTTTCATGTGCAATGTTAAAAAGCAAAATAAAAATAAATTTATAAAATCAGTCTGTCTGTTCGGGTCCCTGTTCGGGCGCCAAATCTGTGGGGGTTTAGGATGCTAGAGTGTTGTTAAGATTCTGTTTTACTAAGGGGACTCAAAGTACCGAGCTCGGTTAAGAGCTCACAAACAGACAGGACAGATATTTGTACTTGAACACCCCAGCTCTGTTACCATTAGTCGGTTAAATGAAACTCAGAATTCAACTTTCTTTTAATTTTGGAAATGCAATGACATTAAAAGAATTGAATTAAATTTCTCAAATTAAATTTTATGAAATGCTGCCTCGAATCCCGGAGGTGGTGAGTATGATTTCGTTTCCCGGCACCACGGACGTATGCCAAGACTTTGGCCTCAACTCGATGATTACCTCTGTCACACAGGCAGAGTAGAATACAGGACACTGCAATTTCAGAAACAGAAATGACACACTGTTTATAATGGGAAACTGAAAGCATGAGCACACATATAATGAGTTTCCAATGTCATTCTACTGGATGAATATATATTGGTTATTCACAGCTAACCAGAAATATTTATGCTACCATAATAGCATACAAAACCATTAATTCTTTACTGGTTTTAAGAAAACAATATATTCACAATAAATGAAGAATAAGCAAGACAAATACAGTACTGTATGTATTCCTTAAATTGTGGGCAACCACAAAAGTTGCAATGCTTATTACTGATTAACAATTAATATGGTAACACTCTATTTAGGATAAAGGAAGAATCTACGAGATAAATACAGTATTCATTCACTTTTAGTTATCAAGAACTTTGCAATGAAAAAAAGGGTGCAAAACCACCTTTTGAGGTATTTGCAACTTATAACTCAAAACACTTTATCCCCAACATATGAAGAATTAGCAAGATAAATACGGTATGCATTCATTAAATTGTGGTTAACAAGAAATATTTGCAAAGCCAATTGGGAAAAATTACCTTTTAAATATTTGCAATTTTTTTTAGCAAATAGCTTTATTGACGAGTTTTTGACGTAAAACACTTTATTTACGATGATAGAAAGGGGTGAAATGAAATTAGAATTTATTAGGAAAAGAGATAGATTTTTACGGGCTCATAACCAGGATGAGATTTTCGTTTATCACATTCAGTGAAAATAAACTTCTCAGCAATATATATCAGCTGTAATTTACAGGTTAAGGAATTAACTTTGGCATGTGAGATTCCAGTTTGGTAATCTACAAAATTTCGTGTGTATTGGAATGAAATGAGAATAAAAATCCATAAGATTTATCCAGTAACGAATGTAACTAATTCTCGAAAATAAACCAATTTGCTTGACCCACGAGCTTTACCATACACTATCCCTCACCTTGTTGTGCTAGATGAATTCCTGTGAAGATGCCACGTAATTAAGATTTGAAAATAAACTTAGACTGCCCAGGCGAGATGTTGCCTCCGGGCAGTCTCGGCGCCAAAAGAGAGCGTCTCCTTGTTCCTCCTGGTGAGTTCATCTGTAGGATACATTTCTAGAGCAGTAATTGGCTCTGATATCATTTTAAGGACTATTTTAGTGGTGGTCCCTGGCAGGCAATTATAGCAGAGATGCAAGGGAGAGACAGTATTTTTAGGTGCAACAAGTGGAAGCAAATAAAATAAAACGAGAATAATAATGAAAAGTTAGGTTACTGGTTTTAATCTCTCTTAATTTTCTTGGCTCGTAGCAGACAGAAAAATAGGAGCAGCCTCTATATCGGGGCTATACTTCTACACGTACAAGAAGAGTGAATAAGGTATATTTAAGATTAGCTATAAGCTAAAATACAAATTGCAAATAATCATAATCTGCGAAAGTCAAGAAGTGGGAATTATTTTTTTAGTTAGAAAATAACAGTTATGTTACTAATTTATTTGATAAGGCATCTAACAGCCTCTGTTGACTTTGAGCGAAACACTCTGTCACAGTTAGATAGCAGTAACTATGGATAATATTGCAAATAAGGTTTCCAGTAAGGTTTTTTCCAGCAAGACATCATTTTCACCTGAAGGAACCAATTTGACCACAAGAAAACAAGACAAAAAAGGAACCTTTAGAGTCAAGGGCTGTTCGGCCAGGCAGCCTGGGAAATGACAACAACAATCAAGAGTCCCTATCATACTCTTTCCAAGATCACCCTTTTTTTTGGAAGAGATACCACCACAATACTTCATAATCCATATTTGGCTTTTACAACATGCTGGAAGTCTTCTTCATCAGCTTTGTTAGCCCGTCTTTATGTGGTGTCACTATTTATGATAAGCTGCCTCCACCTACCTCTGTCTCCTGTCATGCTGTCCATACTGGAAATACAGGTGCAAAATTCATTTTCCTTAGCCACCAGGGATAAGTAGATATAGTAATTATGCTTGATTCAGCATAATTACTGAGATCCATCCAAATAAGTAGTTAGTGTTCTTTGCTTCCATAGATCATTCTCTATCTTTTACTCCACATTTTTTTCTTTCTTTCTTCTGGGGTAGGGAGAAAAATACTCCCTCGTTGTTTCCCCTTCATATTGTCATAGTCGTTCAAATATAACAGAGTACATGGACTTGTAATCCCCCCTTCATGTTATCGTCTTACTTATGCATCCAGTTTATGTTTTTTGTACCTTAATATATTTTAATACAGTATAGAATTGGGATTCTATCTATATGGATCAGCCTCAGCATGTATTTTTAAGTGTATTAGAAAACCAACTTATTTAAAAACTGCTGGAAGTTGCTTTGTAAAACATCAGAAAGAAATTTCATGTTTACAATTTCCAATTTTTTTTTAAATATTGCCTCTCGTCAGAATCAGTGGATGGGCAGTGCTAAAACAGGAATGCCATAAAAATGACACTCTTTGTATCTTCTCAAATCATAGTAATTTGCTTACTTTCCAGCTTAAGTTGCCATATATAAGAAACAAGTTCAAGAAAGTCTGAAGTGAAATATAAAGCATTGAAAGAAGAGGTTAAGTGCTTGTATATTATTTTGCTTGTACCCATTAATATGTACTCTCTTTATTTTTAATTGTTGATAATTATATAACATTATCCTTGGTGGTAGGAGTAAAATATCGCACCTGTATACACTGCTTATTGTAAGTACTGATTTGAAGGAATTGATAATTGAAGTGCTGGCAATTCCTGTGTGTGTGTCTGTGGGTGGAGAGAGAGGGCTTTTGACAGGGTATAATGGAGCTATGCTGCCACAAATTTTTTGTTTGTTTTGTGGCCACCTCTGGTTTTAGTGGGATAGGGCATTACGTTCAATAAAAAGATTGTTGTAAATACATGCGGACTATAACATACAGTACTATGATTAGCAGCTTTCTCTGAATGTCCTTGACGATTAAATATGAAAACTGTGAGGAATAACTGCTAATTAAGTTTTTGTATTGTACATAATAGTTTCTTTGTTTACTCTGTGTAAAGTATTCAAATTATATAAAATATTACTCAAGTCTAGAAACTTCATGTCTTGATTCTTTTAATGTATATTCTTCTGAATTAGAATATGACTTGAAGTTTGGTTATGGAACAGAACTTAAATCTTTGTAAAATGTGTTTTGCTATAGAAATACATACTGCCTCAGATGTCATTCCTTGCTAAAAAGCTTTTTGTATAATTGTTATTATATTTCATTCATGGACAGGTCATTCATAGTCTTGACAATTAGTCTTTTCAGTTTTCAGTAGCACAAAGAAATCTCCCTTTTGATTCTTCTGCTTTAATCTTGCTTGTAGTTCTCCTTGCTGAGCTGTGCCTGGAAGATCCCAAAGGGTTTTTGCTCTTTCTTGCTATTGTAGTGAATGCTCATTATCATTTCAGAAAGCTCTAGTCAGTTGTACATTACAAGACGTAGAATACGGCAGAGTATAATAAATGCCAGGAGAGATATGGTGGTGGGTCGCACTCCTGGTAGGGCCGGGGGACCTCTTCTCTTCCCAGTTTCAAGAATGAGATCCAGGGTCAATGCAGAGAGGATACAGGTTCTAGTAAGAGAAGACATGCGCAGAGAACGGCGGGATCGTTACAGGTTAGTTATGTACTTGGAATGGACAGTGTTCTTTTAACTATATGGAAAACATTTTGAAGGATGCGTTACATTGTTCGTACTCACCTTATTCTAATTTTGGGTAATGTCAAGAAAGTTCTTGGGAATTCTATAAAGTGACTACAGGCATGGCATTGAAAGATATAAAATAGTCTTGAATTTTACAAAGGGATGCTATCATAGGCTATAATTGCTGTACTCGGGGGGAGGGAATTATTTATATATATATATATATATATATATATATATATAT
>JAXCGZ010016492.1:7500-17606 GCA_037179515.1 Halocaridina rubra
GGTGGTTTTTTAACAGTGCAGGGAGGGTTTATACAGTAAACGTAAAAATAATTGTAAAATACCTATGTACATGAGTATGTCATATAAATTTACGCTTGCATGCTGTTATTTATGAAGTAAAGGGTGGTTTGTTAACAGTACAGGGAGGGTTTATACAGTTTATACAGTGTAAACGTAAAAATAAATTAAATTATCTATGTACATATAGGGTGATCCTACTCCGCGAAATTCCTGTCTTGTGCCGGGTCCCGGAACCGAACCTTAGCGATAATCGAAGGAACTATATATATATATATATATATATATATATATATATATATATATATATATATATATATATATATATATATATATATATATATATATATATATATATATATATATATATATATATATATATATATACAGTGTTGCCTCACTTATAGCGGTAGTTCGGTTCCGGGACCCGGCGCGAACCAGGAAATCCACGAAGTAGGATCCACCTATGTGTACATAGATATTTTAATATATTTTTACGTTTACACTGTATAAACCCTCCCTGCACTGTTAAAAAAAAACACCCTTTACATTATAAATAACAGCAAGCAACGTAAATTTTTATGAAAGTGATAGATAAAATTACGGTGAATGAGGTGATAATGACGTGACATACATACTCATTTACAATTATTTTTTCGTTTACGTACTGTATAAACCCTCCCTGCACTGTTAAAAAAAACACCCTTAACATTATAGATAACAGCAAGCAACGTAAATTTTTATGAAAGTGATAGGAAACCTTACCGTGAATGTGATGATGACGTGACATACATACTCATTTACAATTATTTTTTCGTTTACGTACTGTATAAACCCTCCCTGCACTGTTAAAAAAACACCCTTTACATTATAAATAACAGCAAGCAACTTAAATTTTTATGAAAGTGATAGATAATATTACGGTGAATGAGGTGATAATGACGTGACATACATACTCATTTACAATTATTTTTTCGTTTACGTACTGTATAAACCCTCCCTGCACTGTTAAAAAAAACACCCTTTACATTATAAATAACAGCAAGCAACGTTAATTTTGATGAAAGTGATAGATAAAATTACTGTGAATGAGGTGATAATGATGTGACATACATACTCATTTACAATTATTTTTTCGTTTACGTACTGTATAAACCCTCCCTGCACTGTTAAAAAAAACACCCTTTACATTATAAATAACAGCAAGCAACGTACATTTTTATGAAAGTGATAGATAAAATTACGGTGAATGAGGTGATAATGACGTGATATACATACTCATTTACAATCATTTTTTCGTTTACGTACTGTATAAACCCTCCCTGCACTGTTAAAAAAACACCCTTTACATTATAAATAACAGCAAGCAACGTAAATTTTTATGAAAGTGATAGATGAAATTACGATGAATGAGGTGATGATGATGTGACACACATACTCATTTACAATTATTTTTTCGTTTACGTACTGTATAAACCCTCCCTGCACTGTTAAAAAAAACACCCTTTGCATTATAAATAACAGCAAGCAACGTACATTTTTATGAAAGTGATAGATGAGATTACGATGAATGAGGTGATGATGACGTGACACACATACTCATTTACAATTATTTTTTCGTTTACGTACTGTATAAACCCTCCCTGCACTGTTAAAAAAAACACCCTTTACATTATAAATAACAGCACTCAACGTAAATTTTTATGAAAGTGATAGATAAAATTACGGTGAATGAGGTGATGATGACGTGACATACATTTGTACATGATAGGTAAACTTACCGTGAATGAGGTGATGATAATCATTCTCGACCCCGGAGGAAATTATTTCGCAGCCAATAAAAGCTTTACGGCTGTTTTTTTGGGGAGAAAAACATGGTAATGGGGAGTTGCTGTTGTTGTTTCTTCATTTGTTGGAACATGGCATGGTAAGGAGTCATGGCATCGTCGAGAAAATTACAGAAGTTCACCGAACGAACCATATTTTCGTCATGTTCCTGCAAGAGTTGTTGGAGTGCTTTGTAATGTCCATACATGGCTGCCAAACGTTCGAGTGTAAGGCCAGGTTCTTCAGTTGGTTCGTGCGATTCCTCAAGTTCTTCCTCTTCTTCGCTCGCTGATTTCGTCATTTCATCCAAGTCTTCATCACTCAAAGGCTGCGAGTGGCAGTCAATCAGTTCATTCACATCTTCGGGAGTCTTATCTTTAAAGCCTTCTCCTCCTAGCAATGCAGCCAACTTCACAGCTTTCGCAACTGCCTCCTTCTGCACCTCGACAGGAGCAAATCCCTCGTAGTCGTGGATGATTTCGGGCCACAATTTCTTCGAGCTGGCATTGATTGTGGCCGACTTCATCTCTTTGATTGCTTTCTGAATATTTTTTAGGCATGTGGCAATCGTGTAATTACGCCAGTAAGTCTTCAGTGAGAAGTCTTTGTCCGAATCCATGGAATCAACTAGGGTCGCCAGGGCATTTCGTGTGTATAGGGCCTTGAACGCACTAATAACGCCTTGATCCATAGGCTGAATCAGTGACGTCGTATTTGGTGGCAGGAACTCAACTTGAACTCCGTCATATTGGAGCTTGGTTGTGTGGCCACCAGCATTATCCATCAAAAGAAAGACTTTAAATTCAAGGCCTTTTTCCATAAGATAAAGTTTTACCTGAGGGATAAAGCATTGGTGAAACCAGTCTAATGTGAGGCTTTTCGTGATCCAGGCCTTGGGGTTATGCATCCAATACACTGGCAGCAGATTCTTATTCTTGTTCTTCAAAGCGCTAGGGTTCTTTGACTTGTAGATAAGCCCGGGCTTTAACATGAAGCCCGCAGCATTCCCGCACATGATGAGGGTAACGCGATCTTTGTGCGCTTTAAATCCCAGGGCTTTAGCGTCTTCCTTGAAGAGAAAAGTGCGAGATGGCATTCTCTTCCAAAATAACCCAGTCTCATCCATGTTGAAGACTTGCTCAGGAACATATTCCCCTTCGGCGATAATTTTCTTGAAGTCATTCTTGACGTAATTTTCTGCAGCAGCTGTATCTGCAGAGGCAGCCTCACCATAAACTGAAACGCTCTTTAGGCCATAGCGTTTTTGAAATTTGAAGACCCATCCCCTGCTAGCAACGAACGGTTGTATCCTCGATGGAGAATCGCTGGAGGGTCCTGGTTGTGGGTCGTCGATAACTTCTTCTCTCCCCTCCTCTCCACGGTCGCCACTGTCATCATGGGGTTCATTTGCAGCGAATGTCTCGTACAGCTTCTTCGCCTTTGTTTGTATGATATTGGTGTCTAAACTGATGTTTTTCTTTCTGCAATCAGCAATCCACAGGGCCAAAGCAGCTTCCATGTGCACTACTGCCTTATTGCGGGGTGATACGAGCCTCTTCGCTGATTTATTAAAAGAAATGCTCGCTGTTTTCCTGATCTTTGCCTCGTCCTTTTTTATGTAACGCACAGTAGATTCATTGAGGCCAAAATAGCGGCCGACATCCACAAACTTTTTTCCTTCTTTCAACATATCTAAGAGTTTCACTTTATCTACAATGGTTAACGTTTTCCTTTGCCGCTTAGGCTCACTACAAGAAGCCTTAGAAGATGAAGGATGCTTGGGAGCCATTGCAAAGGTTAAAATATGCGAGTAAATAAAATCACAAGCAAAACGTATTTGTAAGCACAACGAGAACGGCGCACATGAGAGTTAGACTGAGCGAGTGAGGCGGCACATTGGAAATTGGAAGGAAATGCAAACTGCAATGAAAAAGCCAATCAGACCCCATGATACAGAAAATATTGAAAAACAATTCTGTGATTCGTTGTCTCCCGACCTTTCAGCCAATAGCATTCCATGAACTATCTCACGTAGGTGAGAGCCTTTTCGTTTCCGAAACGTTGATAGCGGTATCGTATTTTACATGGTGAAATACTGTTAGTACTTTATGTTTTTTATTGTTTTTTACTGTTTTATTATTCTTAGGCTAGGAAATACTTGTTTTATCAATAAAATAATGAAAATTTTAATATTCACTAGGTCACGTGGGTGAGAGCCTTTTCGTTTTCCGAAACGTTGATAGCGGTATCGTGTTTTACATGGTGAAAGTACTTTTAGTACTTTGTTTTTTTTTATTATTTTTTACTGTTTTATTATTCTTAGGCTAGGAAATGCTTGTTTTATCAATAAAATAATGAAAATTTTAATATTCACTAGGTCACGTAGGTGAGAGCCTTTGCGTTTTCCGAAACACTGATACCGGGATCATATTTTACGTGGTGCAATACTGTTTACTATTTTTTACTGTTTTATTATTAGGCTAAGAAATACGTTTTTTTTTATCAATAAAATCATGAAACTACTGGAAATATAAATATATATGCTAGCTCACGTAGCTGTGACCCCAATACATTGTACGCTATCGGACACTGTTTCGCATGATGCAGTACCCTGTACTGTGAGTTATACTGTACGTACGTATATATAAATTTATGTTGTGTACTATTTTTTTTAGAGAAGTGAGCTCTTTATTCACAGAACAAACACAGAAGCAGGTTCAAAGATGATCACTATCAAAGGGCCACCACTCTGGAATAATATTCCAGAGCATCTTGAAAATGCATCCTCCTTCACAGCTTTCAAAGGCAAACTATATAGTTTTCTTTTGGACAAATAGTTGCTGCTTATTAAGAACTAATTATTCTCATTGTAAGGAAACAAATATGGAAATGATGCCGATAATAACGATCCTGTATCTAGTGGCATACTTACTACTTTATTATTAACATTATTGTTAACATTTTTATTACAGCATTATTATTTTCTATGAAAGCTACATTTAATTTAACTATATGTCTAACCCTCTTATTTATTAGTTTAATTACATGTCTACTTATAAGTTACTATTAATGTTGAATAACCATTGTACTAAATGGAAATAAATGTTTGTTTGTTTGTTTTTGTTTGTTTGTTTTATTATTCGTAGGCTGGGAAATAATTTTTTTTTATCAATTAAATAATGAAAAAAAAAATTTCAATAAAAAAAATGAAAATACTGAAATTTTTTTTTCTTCAATATTTTAATATTTTTGCGTATACCCATAAAATAAAATAATAATTTATCCCAAAAAAAACCGCGATAGAGTGAGAACACGAACCAAGAAGCGCGAATAACCGGGGTAACTCTGTATATATATATATATATATATATATATATATATATATATATATATATATATATATATATATATATATATATATATATATATATATATATACAGTGGTGACCCCAACCCTCGAACTTAATCCGTTCCAAAAAAGTGTTTGTGGGTTGGATTTGATTTTCCTATTGAAAAGCATGCAATTCCAATTAATCCGTTCCAGGTCACCACAAATGTTCATTTTAAAATATTTTTAGTCGTGAAAAACAAGAAATTCAATACAGGTTATAAGCATTATACTCTGAAAAAGGAAAGGACATTAATAATTCAGGAAAATAAAATTAACATTTGAAATACAGTACTGTACTATATTTACATTTGTGGATGATTGTTGCTGGCATACATGGATGATGATGAAGGAGGAGGAGGATGGGGATTCATTTTTGGAAGGAGAGTCCCCTTCCATAAAAACGTTAGGGAACTCTTCCGATACAGGCTGTATTTCTGGTGTTTTCTCTCTCTTTTCTCTTGAAAGCTGCTTCCCTGCCTACTGGGACAAGGAAATGATCCAGAAAAATTTGTCTTTTTCTTTGGTAAATTTTTCTGAAGATATTCATCACATTGTCATGTACCATATTCACTACTCTATTGCCCAGTTTTATCTGGGTGATTATTCTCAATAAAAGCCTGCACATCATTCCACTTACTAAAAATGGAACACCTTTACCCTCTCATCCCATTCCTCCCGTGACTGCTCCTCTTGGAGAATCTTCATCTGTTCACGTTGCAACTCAGTTAATTCATCCGTGGTAAGTTCTTCTTTGTGGTCCTCCTCTTGCTCATCCACATCCTTTTCATTGACTTGCAAGTCCAAACTTTTGCCCATGGCCACAATTTCCTTCACAATTTGAATAGCTAACTCCTGCTTGAAGTCTTCAAAGTTTCTATCAGTTACACAACCTGGCCAAAGTTTCCTCCAGGCGGAGTTCAATGAATGATATGAGACCCCTTTTGATGCTTTTTTAGTGAGGCCAATGCACTGGAGGATATTAAAGTGGTCTTTCCAGAAATCATGAAGAGTCAAATCCATGTCATTGGTGACTTGGAAACACCTAGCAAAAAGACCCTTCGTATACAACTTTTTAAATTTAGAAATTACCTGCTGCTCCATGGGCTGGACGATAGGAGTGGTGTTGGGAGGCTGAAATTTTACTTTAATGAAGTCATAATACATAGGCGAGATCTTCTTCCACACCTGGAGGATGGGCAGGAGCATTATCCATTATGAGGAGACACTTAAGGAGCACATCATTTTCCTCAATATATTTCTTCACTGCTGGCACAAACACTTCAATCAACCACTCTATGAATAAAATCCTCGTGACCCAAGCCTTTGGATTTGACCACCACATTACTGGGAGGCTAGCCTTCAGTATGTTATTGTGTTTAAAAATGCATTGATTTTCAGAGTGGTAAGCTAAAAGAGGCTTGATTTTACAATTACCACTAGCATTAGTGCTCAATAAAAGGGTAAGCTTGTCTTTCATTGGTTTGTGGCCAGGCAGTGCTTTCTCCTCTTGGGTTATATAGGTTCTTTTGGGCATTTTCTTCCAAAAGAGTCCCATTTCATCACATTTAAACACTTGTTGCGGGATATAACCTTCACTCTCTATATATTAGCGAATTCCTTTACGTAAGAATCCCTGCTTTTTGGTCGGAACTAGCCACCTCTCCATGTCTAATGACGCTATAAATCCCAGTTAGGCGACGAAAGTGTTCAAACCAGTTTCTACTGGCTTTAAATTCATCAACTTTAGCGCCACTAGAACTCGAAGAGTTCATTACTTACTAAATATTGGTGGATTTGCAAAGCCTTAGCGCTTATTATGGCCTTGCTAATACTATCTCCAACCATCTGTTTTTCATTTATCCACAACAATAATTTTTCTGCCTCTTCTGTTACCTGTGACCTTTTCTTCGTTAACATATTTACTCCTTTAACCACATTAACCGTCTTTAAGAACTCTTTATTCTTTGAAATAGTACAGATGGTCGATTTTGGCATGTTTTACTGCATGGCGAGATTGGACACTTGCACCCCATTCATGTTTTGCAATTACAGTATTTCTTTTTTCGTTTCCACTGTTATGCGTCTGGGGTGTTTGACTAATATCACTAACACTTTTAAACTTTCTTAGGAACCACAAGAGGGCTATATTAAATGTAAAACAATGGAAACTAAGCAGATCACAAACGAACCACACCTCGCAGGCACCAATGCAGAACTGAGAGCGGCCGGGTGGCACATGTGGTGGCGACCAAGAGTGGCTGCATGGGACACATGGTGGCTTGGCCAACATTTTTGTTCATGGGTTGGGATAAAAATTTTTTCAGAATTTTGTTCATGGGTACAGGCGTTATTGGGTTTGGGTCACCACTGTATATATATATATATATATATATATATATATATATATATATATATATATATATATATATATATATATATATATATATATATATATATATATATATATATATATATATATATATATATATATATATATATATATATACAGTGTTACCCCGGTTATTCGCGCTTCTTGGTTCGCGTTCTCACTCTATCGCTTTTTTTTTTTTTTTTTTTTTTTTTATAAATTATTATTTTATTTTATGGGTATACGCAAATATATTAACATATTGAAAAAATAATTTTTCAGTATTTTCATTTTTTTATTGAAATTTACGTTGCGTGCTGTTATTTATAATGTAAAGGGTGTTTTTTTAACAGTGCAGGGAGGGTTTATACAGTTCGTAAACGAAAAAATAATTTTAAATGAGTATATGTGTCACGTCATCATCACCTCATTCATCGTAATTTTATCTATCTCTTTCATAAAAATTTACGTTGCTTGCTGTTATTTATAATGTAAAGGGTGTTTTTTTAACAGTGCAGGGAGGGTTTATACAGTACGTAAACGAAAAAATAATTGTAAATGAGTATATAGGTCACGTCATTATCACCTCATTCACCGTAATTTTATATATCACTTTCATAAAAATTTACGTTGCTTGCTGTTATTTATAATGTGAAGGGTGTTTTTTTTAACAGTGCAGGGAGGGTTTATACAGTACATAAACGAAAAAATAATTGTAAATGAGTATGTATGTCACGTCATTATCACCTCATTCACCGTAATTTTATCTATCACTTTCATAAAAAGTTACGTTGCTTGCTGTTATTTATAATGTAAAGGGTGTTTTTTTAACAGTGCAGGGAGGGTTTATACAGTATGTAAACAAAAAAATAATTGTAAATGAGTATGTATGTCACGTCATTATCACCTCATTCACCGTAGTTTTATCTATCACTTTCATAAAAATTTACGTTGCTTGCTGTTATTTATAATGTAAAGGGTGTTTTTTTAACAGTGCAGGGAGGGTTAATGCAGTACGTAAACGAAAATATAATTGTAACTGAGTATGTATGTCATGTCATTATCACCTCATTCACCGTAATTTTTTTCTATCACTTTCATAAAAATTTACGTTGCTTGCTGTTATTTATAATGTAAAGGGTGTTTTTTTAACAGTGCAGGGAGGGTTTATACAGTACGTAAACGAAAAAATAATTGTAAATGAGTATGTATGTCACGTCATCATCACATTCACGGTAAGTTTTCCAATTACTTTCATAAAAGGTTACGTTGCTTGCTGTTATTTATAATATAAAGGGTGTTTTTTTTAACAGTGCAGGGAGGGTTTATACAGTACGTAAACGAAAAAATAATTTTAAATGAGTATGTATGTCACGTCATTATCACCTCATTCACCGTAATTTTATCTATCACTTTCATAAAAATTTACGTTGCTTGCTGTAATTTATTATGTAAAGGGTGTTTTTTTAACAGTGCAGTGAGGGTTTATACAGTACGTAAACGAAAAAATAATTGTAAATGCGTATATATGTCACGTCATTATCACCTCATTCACCGTAATTTTATCTATCACTTTCATAAAAATTTACGTTGCTTGCTGTTATTTATAATGTAAAGGGTGTTTTTTTTAACAGTGCAGGGAGGGTTTATACAGTACGTAAACGAAAAAATAATTGTAAATGAGTATGTATGTCACGTCATTATCACCTCATTCACCGTAATTTTATCTATCACTTTCATAAAATGTTACGTTGCTTGCTGTTATTTATAATGTAAAGGGTGTTTTTTTAACAGTGCAGGGAGGGTTTATACAGTACGTAAACAAAAAAATAATTGTAAATGAGTATGTATGTCATGTCATTATCACCTCATTCACCGTAATTTTATCTATCACTTTCATAAAAATTTACGTTGCTTGCTGTTATTTATAATGTAAAGGGTGTTTTTTTAACAGTTCAGGGAAGGTTTATACAGTACATAAACGAAAATATGATTGTAACTGAGTATGTATGTCACGTCATTATCACCTCATTCACCGTAATTTTATCTATCACTTTCATAAAAATTTACGTTGCTTGCTGTTATTTATAATGTAAAGGGTGTTTTTTTAACAGTGCAGGGAGCGTTTATACAGTACGTAAACGAAAAAATAATTGTAAATGAGTATGTATGTCACATCATCATCACATTCACGGTAAGTTTTCCTATCACTTTCATAAAAAGTTACGTTGCTTGCTGTTATTTATAATATAAAGGGTGTTTTTTTTAACAGTGCAGGGAGGGTTTATACAGTACGTAAACGAAAAAATAATTGTAAATGAGTATGTATGTCACGTCATTATCACCTCATTCACCGTAATTTTATCTATCACTTTCATAAAAATTTACGTTGCTTGCTGTTATTTATAATGTAAAGGGTGTTTTTTTAACAGTGCAGGGAGGGTTTATACAGTACGTAAACGAAAAAATAATTGTAAATGAGTATGTATGTAACGTCATTAT
>JAXCGZ010016493.1:0-17567 GCA_037179515.1 Halocaridina rubra
TTCAACTTTTTGTCAGTGAGGCAACATGGCTTCAGAGAAGGTAGATCATCAGTAACAAACTTATTAGAATTTTATGATGAGGTAAGCCAAATCTTACAGGAAAGAGAGGGCTGGGCAGATTGCATATTCCTAGACTTCCAGAAAGCGTTTGACACTGTTCCACATGGGAGACTTATTAGGAAGCTGCAATCAATGGCTAGAATAGGTGGAAATGTTTTGGAATGGATACAAACTTACTTAGAAGGAAGGGAACAGAGGGTTAGAGTAAGACACTCAGTGTCTGAATGGAGAAGAGTTAGTAGTGGAGTTCCACAGGGCTCAGTTTTAGGGCCACTTTTGTTCCTTGTATATGTAAATGACCTACCAGAGTCTGTAAATTCATTCATGAATATGTTTGCAGATGATGCAAAGATTGTGAAGAAAGTAAAAAACGAGAACAATGGTAGAGAACTTCAGGAGGATCTAAATAATCTGCATGAGTGGTCAGAAAAGTGGCTAATGAAATTCAATACTTCAAAATGTAAGGTAATGAGAATGGGTACAAGTGCAAGAAGGCCCAAGCTTGACTACTCGGTGGCTGGAGTACAACTTCAAGAGACAGAAAATGAGAGAGATCTAGGAGTAAACATACTGGCAGATTTGTCTCCAGAAATACATATAAATGGCATAGTAAGGGCAGCATATGCATTCTTATCAAATGTAAGGGTAGCCTTCAGGCACATGGACAAGGAAATGTTCAGAAATATTTATGTAACCTATGTGAGGCCAAAACTCGAATATGCAGCCCCCTTTTGGAATCCGCACTTGAAAAAGCACATAGCTAAGCTTGAAAAAGTTCAAAGACATGCCACGAAACTGGTGCCAGAAATACGCAATCTCAGTTATGATGAGAGGCTGAGGGAATTAGACTTACCATCACTCGAAGCTAGAAGAGTGAGGGGGGATATGGTGACAGTCTTTAAATTCCTTCATGGTTATGATAGAGTGGATAGGGATCGATATTTTGATATGGCTGGCTCTAGAACTAGAGGTCATAGTTTGAAGCTTGGTAAGAAAACTTGTTTGCAGGATGTAAGGAAATACTTTTTCAGTGTAAGAGTAGTTGATAATTGGAATTGGCTAAGCGAGGAGGTAGTTAATGCTATCTCAATCCATAGTTTTAAGGACAGGTATGATAAGTATCACTAAGTCTAAAATGGAACCGATGAGGAGACGGGAAGATACGAGCTTTGGGCTCTTTCCCGTAAACACAATTAGGTAATCACAATTAGGTAATCACATACATACATACATACATACATATATATATATATATATATATATATATATATATATATATATATATATATATATATATATATATATATATATATTTTATATATATATATATATATATATATATATATATATATATATATATATATATATATATATATATATATATATATATATATATATATATATATGTATATATATATATATGTATATATATATATATATATATATATATATATATATATATATATATATATATATATATAATATATATATATATATATATATATATATATACTTATATATATATATATATATATATATATATATATATATATATATATATATATATATATATATATATATATATATATATATATATATATATATATATATATATATATATATATATATATATATATATATATATATATATATATATATATATATATATATATATATATATATATATAAAATATATATATATATATATATATATATATATATATATATATATATATATATATATATATATATATATATATATATATATATATATATATATATATATATAAATGCCCTGTTGTGGCGGGTACAACACCAAAGAATAGCTCCAACGTATTCCCTGCGTGTCGCAAGAGGCGTCTAAAAGTGGACAGGGCGAGGAGACTGGGAATCCTCCCCTTGTATAAACCTCCTACGAGACGTCAAAGAAGATGGGGAGTAGAGGGGAGAATAACTTTTCCCCAAACTCTAGCTTTGGGGTGTCTAAATGTGCTTGGGTGTAGTACGATTGAGAGCAAAAGATTTGAGATTGGATATATGTTCGGAAGGAGGAGGATGGATGTATTGGCATTGTGTGAGACATAGATGAGAGGAAAAGGAGTAGTGGCACTTGGTGATGTGTCTGGGGTTGAAATGGGGAGAGCGAGAAAAGGTGTGGCATTATTGCTGAGTGAATGGATGGTAAATAAGGTAGTGGGATGGAAAGAAGTGTCATCTAGGCTGATTTGGGTGAGAGCTAGGATAGGTAGGGAATGTTGGGCTTTTGTTAGTGCGTATGGGCCAGGATGTGAGAAAAGTTATGGGTTGGCCATGTGAAAAGGATGGCTAATAAAAGACTGCTGAAAAAGGTGATGAATGCGAGAGTTGATGGGTTAAATGCTACATTGAGGCCTAGGATTGGGTGGATAGATGAAGTAAGGAGAGCCCTGAATGATAAGAGAATGGATGTGAGGGAAGCAAGAAAGCGTGCTAGGAATAGGAATGAGTGGCGAGCAATTGTGACGCAACTCTGATGGGCATCTGCTGTTACCACGGGGCTGCATCTTACAGAGGTAGCCCTGTGGTAAGGGCAGTAGGGGAGTTGGCATTTATGAAGCGACGCAGGTTGTGGAAGAGCCGGGAGGATGGGCTGTGGCACTCCAGCAGTACCATCTGAACGGTCCCTAGCTCCCTTGTCATTGCCCATGGAGCAAAGTAATCCCCTTATTGTTTCTTTTTTTATGTCGGCTGCCCCCAACTGAGGGAGACAGCACAGCCAAGGTATATATATATATATATATATATATATATATATATATATATATATATATATATATATATATATATATATATATATATATATATATATATAAATATATATATATATATATATATATATATATATATATATATATATATATATATATATATATATATATATATATATATATATATATATATACATACATACAAACATACATACATCCATCCATCCATCCATCCATCCGTCCGTGCGTGCGTGCGTGCGTGCGTGCGTGCGTGCGTGCGTGAGTGCGTACGTACGTACATACATACATACATACATACATACATACATACATACATACATACATACATACATACATACCAGAAAGGAGACAAACTGAGTCACTAAATAGCACTTATATGGAGATATAAAAATTCTGTGTGAAGGTAAATTAGAAGTTTTTCTCTTTTCTTTTTTTTTTTTCCTCTTTCTCGTCTTCTTTCTATATTCTGTGAGAGGGAGAACATAAAAATGAAGCCATCTCTGTCCCAAACCTCTCCCACCCATGGGTCGGGAGAAGGGGTAGTCATCAGAGGACTTAAACAGAGAATCAAGAAGTTAGAGGAAATGGTTACAAGCCTTGATGATAAAATTCGGAATATGGATGGAGAAATGAAAGAGAATGAAACACTCAGAGAACAAATAAGATCTTTGGAGGAAGCAAATAAAGCACAAGGGCAGGAGAGAAAGGAACTAGAAAAAAGAATAAAGAAGCTGGAAGGGGAAAAGAGTCAACTAGAATCTAGAATTTCTAAACAAGAAGATAAAAACAAACAGCTAAATGACAACCTAAAGGAATTAGATGTTAGTTCACTGCTCTCTTCTGAGAGAGACGAGATTGCTGCTTGGAATGTTCAGATTAAGGAAAACATTGAACAGTTCAGAAAAGAGTTCCAGGAGCTGAATATGGAAAATGATGCCATGAAAACTTCCTTTGCTGATGCACTAAAGGGGAATGTGGCAGTAAAAGAGGCTGTAAAGGTGGTGGCACTGGAAAACATACAAACAGTTGACTATAAAGAGACAGTAATCGAAAAAATGAAAGACGTTGTGATGGAAAGGGCAAACCCACTCATCAGACAGGCACTTGATAAGGAGAAGACAGTGGTAATCTCAGGCATAAGTGAATCCCAGGAGCCAACATGGCAGGGGAGACTTGAAGAAAATAAAGCTAACGTTGTAGACCTGATAAGAAAGCTTGGAGTAGTATGTGGTCCTGAGGATATTGTAAACATACACCAACTAGGTAAATATTCGAGGGAAGGAAAGCCGAGACCAACAAAAGTAACCTTTGAGAGAGGGGAGACATGTAGGGAAATATTGTTGAGAAAAAAAAGTCTAAAAGACCTTCAAGAATGCAAAGAAGTGTTCATTAGACGATACAGAACACAGGAAGAGATGGGAAAGATCAAAAACTTGTTGCAAGAGGCAAGAAGGTTAAATGATGAAAGAAATGAAGAAGAGAAGAAAAATTTTCATTACAGAATACTTCCAGACAAAGGGGAGATAAAGAAGATAATGACAGAAGATCAGGGGATGGGGCCTCATTAAGATTGTTATACACAAATGCTGATGGATAAGCTGGTAAGGCAGTAGAATTAAAAGATAGGATTCACAACAGTAAGGCAGATATAGTAGCAATTACAGAGACTAAGTTGAGTGAGGACATAAACAGTGTCACAGTTTTTCCTAAGGGCTTCAGAATACTAAGGGTCGAAAGATCTGAGAGGACTGGTGGAGGGATAGCACTGCTCATAAGTGAGAGGATTCAAGTTGAAGAAATAAACTTGGCTATAGAAAGTGAGTTCAGGGAATTTCTTGTTGCTCGCATAAATACTGGGTCAGAGAACATTATAATAACTGTTGTATACAACCCACCAAGGAACCAAAATAGGCTTGAAATTTATGAGGAAAGTCATATAGGTACGATTGAAGTCATAAACTCAGTTGTTAACATGGCGCGGGAGAAAAAATGTAGGATTTTGATTATGGGAGACTTTAATCATAAAGAGATAGATTGGATAAATCTTGACCCACACAGTGGTGAGGACTCATTTGGGGCAAGATTCCTAGATTGCGTACAAGGGAATTTCCTACACCAACATGTAATGGAACCAACAAGAGCCAGGGGTGGGGATGAGCCATCACTACTTGATCTGGTGTTCACAGATAATGTGTTGGATATTGAAAATATTGAGTATGAACCACCAATTGGAAAGAGTGACCACTGTGTGTTGTTGATGGAGTATATCATTGAAGACATTCTTCCTGAGAGTAGAGGCACTGAGGACATGAGGAGGAACTATCCGAAAGGAGATTACATCAAAATGAATGAGCTTTTTGCAGTTATTGACTGGAGAACCTTATTTTACAACAAATCTGTACAAGAAATGTATGACATCTTTTGTGAGAAATATGGGAAGATAGTAGATTGCTGCATACCTGTCACCAAAGTAGGTGTAATTCATGCCAGAGAGAAATGGTTCGATAATGGGTGTAAAAGAGCTAAGGAGTGGAGAGACAAATGCTGGAAAAGGTATAGGAGGAGAAAAAACATAAATGCCTGGCAAACCTACAAAAGAGCAAGAAATGACTACCTAAGTAAAAGGAGAGAGGCAGAGAGAGATTATGAGAGGGACATCACCAGGAAGGCTAAAGAAAATCCCAAGCTTTTCCACAGCTTTATCAGAGGAAAACTGAAGGTAAAAGAACAGGTTTTAAGGCTAAAGAGAGCGGATGGAAGCATCACTGAGACGGACGAAGAGATCTGCAAAGAATTGAACAAGGAGTTTCAGTCAGTATTTACAGTAGAAAATACCCCACCCCCTCAGATTGCAGTGATAGAAGCTCAAGGGCCGGTACTAGAGAACATCAACCTTACAGCCACAGAGGTATGCAAAGCGCTGATGGATTTAGATGTTCATAAAGCTACAGGTCCTGATGACATATCCCCTCATGTGCTTAAAAAATGCGCAAACACAATATCAGTGGCACTAAGTATCATATTTAAGGAGTCACTGGAGTCGGGGGAGATTCCAAGATGCTGGAAACAAGCAAATGTGATACCTATCTTCAAAAAGGGAAGGAGGGATACGGCTCTGAACTATAGACCAGTTTCCTTGACCAGCATAGTTTGCAAAGTTATGGAGAAACTACTAAGGAAACATATCTCTCTTCACTTGGAATCCTTCAACTTTTTGTCAGTGAGGCAACATGGCTTCAGAGAAGGAAGATCAACAGTAACAAACTTATTAGAATTTTATGATGAGGTAAGCCAAATCTTACAGGAAAGAGAGGGCTGGGCAGATTGCATATTCCTAGACTTCCAGAAAGCGTTTGACACTGTTCCACATGGGAGACTTATTAGGAAGCTGCAAGCAATGGCTAGAATAGGTGGAAATGTCTTGGAATGGATAAAAACTTACTTAGAAGGAAGGGAACAGAGGGTTAGAGTAAGACACTCAGTGTCTGAATGGAGAAGAGTTAGTAGTGGAGTTCCACAGGGTTCAGTTTTAGGGCCACTTTTGTTCCTTGTATATGTAAATGACCTACCAGAGTCTGTAAATTCATTCATGAATATGTTTGCAGATGATGCAAAGATTGTGAAGAAAGTAAAAAACGAGAACAATGGTAGAGAACTTCAGGAGGATCTAAATAATCTGCATGAGTGGTCAGAAAAGTGGCTAATGAAATTCAATACCTCAAAATGTAAGGTAATGAGAATGGGTACAAGTGCAAGAAGGCCCAAGCTTGACTACTCGGTGGCTGGAGTACAACTTCAAGAGACAGAAAATGAGAGAGATCTAGGAGTAAACATACTGGCAGATTTGTCTCCAGAAATACATATAAATGGCATAGTAAGGGCAGCATATGCATTCTTATCAAACATAAGGGTAGCCTTCAGGCACATGGACAAGGAAATGTTCAGAAATATTTATGTAACCTATGTGAGGCCAAAACTCGAATATGCAGCCCCCTTTTGGAATCCGCACTTGAAAAAGCACATAGCTAAGCTTGAAAAAGTTCAAAGACATGCCACGAAACTGGTGCCAGAAATACGCAATCTCGGTTATGATGAGAGGCTGAGGGAATTAGACTTGCCATCACTCGAAGCTAGAAGAGTAAGGGGGGATATGGTGACAGTCTTTAAATTCCTTCATGGTTATGATAGAGTGGATAGGGATCGATATTTCGATATGGCTGGCTCTAGAACTAGAGGTCATAGTTTGAAGCTTCGGAAGAAAACTTGTTTGCAGGATGTAAGGAAATACTTTTTCAGTGTAAGAGTAGTTGATAATTGGAATTGGCTAAGCGAGGAGGTAGTTAATGCTATCTCAATCCATAGTTTTAAGGACAGGTATGATAAGTATCACTAAGTCTAAAAATGGAACCGATCAGGAGACGGGAAGATACGAGCTTTGGGCTCTTTCCCGTAAACACAATTAGGTAATCACAATTAGGTAATCACATACATACATACATACATACATACATACATATATATATATATATATATATATATATATATATATATATATATATATATATATATATATATATATATATATATATATATATATATATATATATATATATATATATATATATAGACACACTCAGACAAGCGTACATACGCACTCTTTTGTTTATTGTACATGTAAATGACTTACAGGAGGCTCTAAACTCATTCGTAAATATGTTTGCAGATGATACAAAGATTGTTAAGAATGTAAGAGACGAGAACAATGGTAGAGAACTTCAGGGGACCTAAATAGTCTGCATGAGTGGTCAGAAAAGTGGCTAATGAAAGTCAATTATATAAAAAGTAAGGTAATGAGAATGGGTACAAGTGCGAGAAGGCCCAAGCTTGAATACTCAGTAGCAGGTGCAAAACTTCAAGAGACAGAGATCGAGAGCGATCTAGGAGTAAACATATTGACCGATTTGTTTTCGTAAATATATATAAATGATATAGTAAGAACAGCATATGCTTTCATAGCAAATGTACATGAGCAAGGAGATGTTCAGAAATATTTATGTATATTAAGTGAGGCCTAATCTTGAATATTCAGCCCCCTTTTAGAATGCACACTTGAAAAAGAATATAGATATGATGGAAAAAGTTCAAAGACATGCCACTAAACTGGTGCCAGAAATACGCAATCACAGTTATGAGGAGAGACTGAGGGAATTAGACTCACCATCACTTGAACCTAGAAGAATGAGGGGAATATGGTGACGGGTTATCGTTTCCTTCATGGTTTGTACAAAGTGGATAGAGATCGATATTTTGATATGGCAGGCTCTAGAACTAGAGGTCATAGCTTGAAGCTTCGTAAAAAAAAAAAAAAATTGCAGGGTATAAGTAAGTGCTTTTTTAGTGAAAGAATACTTGATGATTGAAATCCGCTAAGCGAGGAGGTAATTAATACTAACTTAATTCATAGTTTTTAGACCTAATATGATAATCATCACTGAACACAGAAATGGAAACGATCAGGAGATGGGGAGTTACGAGCTTGGGACTCTTCCCGTAAGCAAAATTAGGTATTTAAACATACACATACACACACACACACACACACACACACACACATTTGGATACCCGTTTTAAGTGCAGCAGTGAAAAATTAGTTAATTTTTCATTTTTTCAAGAGAATAATATGTACGGAAGCCTTACATGTTTATTTATCTATTTTTCTCTCCATAGTTTTTGCCTATTTAAGAAAATCGAAATTGGCCTTATTGGCACCTCACTTTTGACGCTAAAGTCTTTTGGCGTTGGCCATTTGGCATCAAGCGACTGTGGCTAATAGAGATTATAGCTTAAGGTAGCTTAGTGCCAAAAGGGAACACCAAAGCAGTTTAGTGCCAAAGGGAGGCGCCAAAAAGTGCCTGACCCGGAAATTATACCCTCTCTTTTGATTGTCATCAGAACCTCTCTATTCTTTCACAGGCACATTAAATCCAATTTTTATTCACCTATAACATTCAGAACCTTATATTAATGTGAACCTCTTCTGAATGTAATTAGAACCTTTCATTCATTAACAGTCAGAACCTTATATTATTAGTGGCCAAGGGGTAACGCTCCCGATTTTGATTTGCCAGGTCTTTGGATCACGGCTCTCCACGATGTGAAATTAGAAACGGCATTCACTCAGGGTAACGGTTGCACTTATAAAAAAAGACCTTCGCAAAACAGCACCGTCCTAACCATTAGTAGAAAAGTGAGTCAGTGACGTAAAGCCGATCACATCAGAACCTATTATTTTTAAAACATCGTCTAAAAACGACTCTCATTTATTAATATATATATATATATATATATATATATATATATATATATATATATATATATATATATATATATATATATATATGTTCCGGTTTTACGTCACGGACTCCCTTATCAACCAAGGGCTAGGACGGTTGCCTTCTTGCGAAGGACTTGTTTTGGCAGATGTAATCCTTACGCTGAGTGCATGCCTTTGCTAACCTCAGACCGTGACGGGGCGCGAACCCTCGACTTGACGCCTCAGAGTCGGAGACGCTACCGACTGAGCCACGGCGACTACATATATATATATATATATATATATATATATATATATATATATATATATATATATATATATATATATATATATATATATATATGATTACTAAGTAATCATAAGTCCTAGGTTCGAGTCCCGGTCGGGGTAAAAAATTATTCATATATATATATATATATATATATATATATATATATATATATATATATATATATATATATATATATATATATATATATATATATATATATATATATATATATATATATATATATATATATATATATATATATATATATTTATATATATCTATATCTATATCTATATATATACATATATATATATATATATATATATATATATATATATATATATATATATATATATATATATATATATATATATATATATATATATATATATATATATATATATATATATATATATATATATATATATATATATATATATATATATATATATATATATATATATATATATATATATATATATATATATATATATATATATATATATATACATACATATATATATATATATATATATATATATATATATATATATATATATATATATATATATATATATATATATATATATATATATATGTATATATATATATATATATATATATATATATATATATATATATATATATATATATATATATATATATATATATATATATATATATATATATATATATATATATATATATATACCTATATATATAATCTATACATATATATATATATATATATATATATATATATATATATATATATATATATATATATATATATATATATATATATATATATATATATATATATATATATATATATATATATATATATATATATATATATATATATATATATATATATATATATATATATATATATATATATATATATATATATATATATATATATATATATATATATATATATATATATATATATATATATACTATATATATGCATATATATATATATATATATATATATATATATATATATATATATATATATATGTGTGTGTGTGTGTGTGTGTGTGTGTGATTACCTAATTGTGATTACCTAATTGTGTTTACGGGAAAGAGCCCAAAGCTCGTATCTTCCCGTCTCCTCATCGGTTCCATTTTAGACTTAGTGATACTTATCATACCTGTCCTTAAAACTATGGATTGAGATAGCATTAACTACCTCCTCGCTTAGCCAATTCCAATTATCAACTACTCTTACACTGAAAAAGTATTTCCTTACATCCTGCAAAGAAGTTTTCTTACCAAGCTTCAAACTATGACCTCTAGTTCTAGAGCCAGCCATATCAAAATATCGATCCCTATCCACTCTATCATAACCATGAAGGAATTTAAAGACTGTCACCATATCCCCCCTCACTCTTCTAGCTTCGAGTGATGGTAAGTCTAATTCCCTCAGCCTCTCATCATAACTGAGATTTCGTATTTCTGGCACCAGTTTCGTGGCATGTCTTTGAACTTTTTCAAGCTTAGCTATGTGCTTTTTCAAGTGTGGATTCCAAAAGGGGGCTGCATATTCGAGTTTTGGCCTCACATAGGTTACATAAATATTTCTGAACATTTCATTTTCCATGTGCCTGAAGGCTACCCTTACATTTTATAAGAATGCATATGCTGCCCTTACTATGCCATTTATATGTATTTCTGGAGACAAATCGGCCAGTATGTTTACTCCTAGATCTCTCTCATTTTCTGTCTCTTGAAGTTGTACTCCAGCCACCGAGTAGTCAAGCTTGGGCCTTCTTGCACTTGTACCCATTCTCATTACCTTACATTTTGAAGTATTGAATTTCATTAGCCACTTTTCTGACCACTCATGCAGATTATTTAGATCCTTCTGAAGTTCTCTACCATTGTTCTCGTTTTTTACTTTCTTCACAATCTTTGCATCATCTGCAAACATATTCGTGAATGAATTTACAGACTCCGGTAGGTCATTTACATATACAAGGAACAAAAGTGGCCCTAAAACTGAACCCTGTGGAACTCCACTACTAACTCTTCTCCATTCAGACACTGAGTGTCTTACTCTATCCCTCTGTTACCTTCCTTCTAAGTAAGTTTTTATCCATTCCAAAACATTTCCACCTATTCTAGCCATTGCTTGCAGCATCCTAATAAGTCTCCCATGTGGAACAGTGTCAAACGCTTTCTGGAAGTCTAGGAATATGCAATCTGCCCAGCCCTCTCTTTCCTGTAAGATTCGGCTTGCCTCATCATAAAATTCTAATAAGTTTGTTACTGTTGATCTACCTTCTCTGAAGTGATGTTGCCTCACTGACAAAAAGTTGAAGGATTCCAAGTGAAGAGAGATATGTTTCCTTAGTAGTTTCTCCATAACTTTGCAAACTATGCTGGTCAAGGAAACTGGTCTATAGTTCAGAGCCGTATCCCTCCTTCCCTTTTTGAAGATAGGTATCACATTTGCTTGTTTCCAGCATCTTGGAATCTCCCCTGACTCCAGTGACTTTTTAAATATGATACTTAGTGCCACTGATATTGAGTTTGCGCATTTTTTAAGCACATGAGTGGATATGTCATCAGGACCTGTAGCTTTATGAACATCTAAATCCATCAGTGCCTTGCATACCTCTGTGGCTGTAAGGTTGATGTTCTCTAATACCGTCCCTTGAGCTTCTATTTCTGCAATCTGAGGGGGTGGGGTATTTTCTACTGTAAATACTGACTGAAACTCCTTGTTCAATTCTTTGCAGATCTCTTCATCCGTCTCAGTGATGCTTCCATCCGCTCTCTTTAGCCTTAAAACCTGTTCTTTTACCTTCAGTTTTCCTCTGATAAAGCTGTGGAAAAGCTTGGGATTTTCTTTAGCCTTCCTGGTGATGTCCCTCTCATAGTCTCTCTCTGCCTCTCTCCTTTTACTTAGGTAGTCATTTCTTGCTCTTTTGTAGGTTTGCCAGGCATTTACGTTTTTTCTCCTCCTATACCTTTTCTAGCATTTGTCTCTCCACTCCTTAGCTCTTTTACACCCATTATCGAACCATTTCTCTCTGTCATGAATTACACCTACTTTGGTGACAGGTATGCAACAATCTACTATCTTCCCATATTTCTCACAAATGATGTCATACATTTCTTGTACAGATTTGTTGTAAAATAAGGTTCTCCAGTCAATAACTGCAAAAAGCTCATTCATTTTGATGTAATCTCCTTTCGGATAGTTCCTCCTCATGTCCTCAGTGCCTCTACTCTCAGGCAGAATATCTTCAATGATATACTCCATCAACAACACACAGTGGTCACTCTTTCCAATTGGTGGTTCATACTCAATTTTTTCAATATCCAACACATTATCTGTGAATACTAGATCAAGTAGTGATGGCTCATCCCCACTCCTGGCCCTCATTGGTTCCATTACATGTTGGTGTAGGGAATTCCCTTGTACGCAATCTAGGAATCTTGCCTCGAATGAGTCCTCACCACTGTGTGGGTCAAGATTTATCCAATCTATCTCTTTATGATTAAAATCTCTCATAATCAAAATCCTAAATTTTTTTTCCCGTGCCATGTTAACAACTGAGTTTATGACTTCAATAGTACCTATATGACTTTCCTCATAAACTTCAAGCCTATTCTGGTTCCTTGGTGGGTTATATACAACAGTTATTATAATGCTCTCTGACGCAGTATTTATGCGAGCAATAAGAAATTCCTCGCATAAATACTGGGTCAGAGAGCATTATAAAAACTGTGTGTGTGTGTGTGTGTGTGTGTGTGTGTGTATGTAGTCACCGTGGCTCAAGCGGTAGCGTCCGCGACTTTGAGGCGTCAGATCGAGGGTTTACGCCCCGTCACGGTCTGATCTTAGCAAGGGCATGCACTCAGGGTAACTATTACATCTGCCAAAGCAAGTCTTTCGCAAGAAGGCAGCCGTCCTAGTTCTTGGTAGAAAAGGGAGTACGTGATGCATGGGGAAGCATGATGGGGAAGCAGTCTGTGAGGATCCTTCCCCTGTGCCACCGTGTTTTATACAGGCCATATATATATATATATATATATATATATATATATATATATATATATATATATATATTATATATATATATATATATATATATATATATATATATGTATATATATATATATATGACAAATTTTTTTTTTTTTGCAATAGATAAATCCCTTCAATAATTTCATTTTCTTTTTTAAGGAGAATAACATGGACCAATTAAAAATAAGATTTTTTTTTCTATTCAGTATGATTAAAAAGTTTGTACATTAACAATAGATGTAATGTGTCATAACAAATTACCCAAATACCCACTGAGCATAATATGGAACCTCTCTTAAGAGAGAGTGAAACATGAAATATAACGAAAGATATATGAGACTCTTAGCATTTTGTAATATGAATCAGACATCTGTGCAATGCTTTTAGCTATTAGTTATGGAAGTGGTCTAAATATTGAAATGTAGTAATAACTATGCACAAATATCGGTCTTACCAACAAGTAATTCCGAGGTCTGAAAAAGAATAATGGACCTATAATGTCAACATTGTATATAAGCAGCTGTCTAAGAATCATGAAGGCTTACCTCACAAAACTACATGGACGTGGTCTAATTAATATATCGTAAAATCATTCTTAAATGTGGTAGCCCATTTGAGTATACTATTCGATTGATCATACCTATACACATTGACATTGTCAATTTCCATTTATCATAGACTTAGGCAAGGTATATTGGACCTTGACACTGCAGGTAAATGTAGAATTGAAAATTCTCTGTTTTATTTATTAACAACAAGAGGATAGGAATACTGGTGTGTTGGAGAGCTGAACGTAACATGAGCCACACCCGTTCCTTGGGAAGAGATTTGTGAGTTTCCAGTAAAACTTCTGCCTCGGTTTGTCACTAAAGGTGTTGGAGGAGGCGGTGGGGGTGGGGTCGTTGTTGTTGGAGGAGGAGGAGGTGGAGCAGCAGTGGTCTGTGGTGGTCTTCTTGTTGCTGGTTGGATCCTGGTTCTTTGAACGACTGGAGCTGTGCTGAATGCTCGCTGGGATGTAATTTGAGGACTGAATGCAGGTTGTACTACTTTTGCTGGTTGAACTGTGGGGACTGGTCTGAAAGGTGAGCTGGCAAACTGTTGTCTTATAACAGGTATGGCTTGAACAGCAGCAGATGGTTGAGCTACAACAGACTGTAAAACAGGAGCTCGTTGAACAAAAGCTGCTTGTATACTTGGACCAGAACTAGGTTGAGGAATAACTGGAACATTGGCTACTGGTCTTGAAGTCACCAGATTTGAAGTTGCTCTGTTAAAATTATTGGTTGCTTGAGAATTTCCGCGATTTTTTATAAAACTGGCACCAGAAGAAATGGAATTAGAAGACAATGAAGTAGAGCTGAAAGATTTTCCTGTCGCACGAGACCTGAAGGGCCCAACTCCTGTTTGCACCAAAGAAGAAGATGTGGTTGAGAGTGCTCTTGAACTTCCAGAAGATCTAGTTCCTGCTCCAATAGAGGGAGATGATGTAAACGATCTTCCTGAATTTCTAGAAGTAGTTCCAAAGGACCCAGCTCCCGTTGATGATGATGCTGAGGTGAATGATCGGCCTGTATTACCCCCAATGTTTCTAATGGAATTTTCTATGTCTGCTGATGCAGGACGTCCTGCTGAACCAAATGCAGGCATAACATCTTGCACATCAACGTTTACAACAAAACCTATCTCGTCATTGGCCCTGTAAGTTACGACCTGCATTTTACCATCTGGTCTCAGATAAGAGTATTGACCCTCCACCGTACCATCTCGTAGAGTTTCCTGGTGAGACTTGTCATCATAAGTTGGTTCATTTTTCACTTCCCAAGCCACTGAATAAGAAGGATTTGGGTCGATATTATCTAGTGTATTATCAAAGGTGGTCGGAGCTGCTGCGACTACACCCGTTAATAATAGTACCTGTAAGATAAATAATGGAAACATGTATATTTTAGAAATTTGGTTTTATAATGAGAGCTGTTAAAACAGTCATGGAAAACTTGTTATAGCTGTGCATCATAATGTTTCCATATTATAGAATTAATGCAAATTTGATATTCAGTTATACTATGCTATATATGGACCTAACCAGCCGTGATAATATTCTGCTAGTTCATTAGAGAAATCATGATTTGGATATGATAAGGTTATAGCAAAGCTGACAGTGGATACAAACACAAAACTGTAATTCTTTTAGATATAAAGAGGAGTAAAATTAGTTATAAAATTTTCCTTGACTTAAAATTATTACAGTAAGTGATGTGCTAATGCCATAAGTGCAGTGGTGTTTCCATACACACGAACACATTTACAATACCTTACCGGCCATTTTCATGTTTTCAGTGTACTGTCGTTTTAGAAGTCTCTTCAAAATTTCTTGTCCTCTAGCATGGTAGATATTATGTCATGAGTTCAAGTCTATATTATGTTTTTTCATCATTCTCCTAACATCAGGAAGAATTTGATGTGCTCTGGAGTACATTGCACCTCTCAGTACTTAGGAAGTCTTAAGATTAGATTCACGTTTAATTTATTTGGCATTGGAGTTTTACTTGATATCTGTGCATTGTTTATATTAATTAAACTTTTGGATAGAGTGGTCGGAATGTCAAGATGTAGAACACAGAATTAATCATTCCTGTATATCGTCACAATATATATTTTGGTTGTTTTTTTTCTTTGTAATGTCCTTCTTGATTCCTGACACATTAAGCATTTGAAAGCCTTTTTGGGCTTTCACTTCGTTGATATCAGGCAATCTCGGCTTTGAATCCCACAGATTTACCTTATTTTATTTTATGGTATTGTCTGTTTCACTAAAATATATTTCTGTCTGGAATTCTATGCTATGTTATAGGCATTGTTCATCAAGTTTGAAGGTGAAATCTGTCTTTTTTTCCCCAGTTCCGCTTTCACTGCATGAAAAGTCTTTCTTTTACTTTCTTAATATCCCAGTCACGTTATGCTTCCGGTCACTACTTGGCTTGGATGTTAGAGTCTTTCAGGCATTTTCTTTTTTTCAATATCTGAAATATTAACACGGTCAGTCATGTTTCTTGTCTCTGTACATTACGTCGATCTGCCTCTCTTGTTTCTCCGTGATATATATTGTATAAGAGGCCAAACTCAATCACCCGAAGTCAGGCCAAAAACCAAATAACCTCACTAAATAGGATTTCACTCGA
This sequence comes from Halocaridina rubra, assembly GCA_037179515.1. Classification (NCBI taxonomy): domain Eukaryota; kingdom Metazoa; phylum Arthropoda; class Malacostraca; order Decapoda; family Atyidae; genus Halocaridina; species Halocaridina rubra. The sequence continues at coordinate 16,658 of JAXCGZ010016493.1, forward strand.
ATGTTGTTCACCTGTAAGATCATGGCTGCGAAGTGATAGTGGAGAGAGGCATAGATACCCTTTATATATGCAAACTCTCTCTCTCTCTCTCTCTCTCTCTCTCTCTCTCTCTCTCTCTCTCTCTCTCTCTCTCTCTCTCTCTCTCTCTCTCTCTCTCTCTCTCTCTCTCTCTCTCTCTCTCTCAAACGAGGTCACCAGCATCCCACGATCACTGCTTCCTCTCTTTCCCGTCTGCTGCCATCTTCTTACTTTCTTTGTTTTTCACTCTCCTTCCTCTGTTCCTGTGGTTCTCAGCCTGGGATCCATTGGCTCAAAACGGGGCTTTGTATACTTTTCAAGAGTAACTAATATTGAAATTTAACACTTTTTTTCTGTTCTAAAAATATGTTTTAGGGAGGAATATGCACAAAGAATAAAAAAAAGGACCTCACCCTTTTAGACGTTAATAAAACGAGAAGGGTAAGAACGACAGGTGAATACAGGAGTGAAAAAAGAAGAATGTAGTGAGGAATAATTGGGGCGAAGAAGAAAATGTGATTATATAATAAAAATGAGCTCTGAATTATGTAGAAAGAGATGGTGATGGAAAATAAAACAGAGGCATTAACAGAGAGAGAGAGAGAGAGAGAGAGAGAGAGAGAGAGAGAGAGAGAGAGAGAGAGAGAGAGAGAGAGAGAGAGAGAGAGAGAGAGAGAGAGAGAGAGAGAGAGAATTATAAATAAAAATAAAAATGAAATGATTATCCTAGCTGAAAATGAAAATAATTAGAATTTCTTCTTCTTCTTCTTCTTCTTCTTCTTCTTCTTCTTCTTCTTCTTCTTCTTCTTCTTCTTCTTCTTCTTCTTCTTCTTCTTCTTCTTCTTCTACTTCTTCTTCTCTTCTTCTACTTCTTCTTCTTCTTCTCTTCTTC